>JTDE01000888.1:122597-134093 GCA_014338405.1 Paragonimus skrjabini miyazakii
CCTAGACTTCGTTGGCTTGATTACATCTTACGATTGCCAACTCATTACGGACCGAAATTTACGACGAAGGAAGGCGGAGCACATCCCCAAGTGGCTAGTGCGAACAATGAGTCAACGTGGGTCAGTATGCCAAAACTCGAACAGAAACCCGGCGTCTTCGATCGCGAAACACTTAATCGCAACAGGTCATGTGGTTGACCCTGTCACTACGTTCATTGTCCTATTGCGCAACCGCAACCCTAGGTTGTTGGTGTTCTCCGAGGCATTGCTGATCAAGCGTCACGCACCGGTCCTTTGTTGGCAAAAGGTGCTGACGCAATCAATTTCGTTACCGTGGCAGTGAACCCTGATTACTCCCATGTTGATGTTCGTTTATTTCACTGTTTTATCGCCATGCGCTTAACCTATATAACTGAATGTTTTATGTATTCGACTGATGAGAATAAACGGAGTGGCAGTTATTCATCAAGCTTTCATCGAATGTGACAAGATGCTCGAAGTCACTCTACTGTGACACGGCACATGTTCAGTCTTAAAGAATCAACAACTTTTAAACCTTACTTTGCTCTGGCAACTGTTTTATTGGGGTAACTTTAAGAGACTCCCAAATACGCCAGTAGGCAAATTAATCGGTCCTCAATTGTCTTTGTCGTCCGAAGAAACGAATGTCAAGTTCGTTCAATCACATTTTAGAACGTGTTCGGTTCGGCGCTGAGGATGTAGCGAGTTGATGAGGGGTCATGTAACTAATGAATGTCTACAATCGGATCGATTATATCAGAAGAGAGGAGTGTTTAGTAGGGGTACGTAATAAACCATTAGACAAAGGTTTGCCAAGAAATGGCGTCTGGCAATGATCTGTTTATACTCACCGAGAGCGAGAATCTAGATGTATTATGGTCAACGTTACATGAATGCGAGAGAACCTGACAGGCGTTACTATAGGGCATAAAGAATTGGGGTAACTGGATGGGCATGATCGTGCACAGATAACCGATTATTGTGTGATCCGTACTGTCGCTGTTGCTCAGCTAGCCGCTTGGCGTCGCTTCGCCTGTGCGCCCGAAAGATACGAGGGTGGGTGGTTTAAGCATGGGTTTAGGTCGAGCTACCGTGGCGCCGGATCCATGAGAGCGAGCTTGGCGAATGGTAAATGCAGTGGGAATTGTAATCGGTCAACCAGATGTCGACTGGGATGCTGCATGATTTCTTCTAACGGAGATGCTGGTAGTTTCATCTGGGGTGATAAGTTCGTAATATGCTCAAATGCACATATGATCATGAACGCAAAAATGTAGTTGTTTGGATCGCCCTCTAACGGCTTTTTTGTTGTCACTCGTATAAAATGGCCTGCGTCTTAACTTCAACCCGGGTTTCCGATTAGCTGGCCACAACACTTTCACCCGATCGTTAGAATTTAGAAAACGGCATTCAATTCGGTTACCGCATGGGGATGAGACATTTTGGGGCTAGAAGCCCGTTATCTCGTTCGACCATCCTCATGCTACTGTTTAGGGATGACAGTGCGGTTTTTGTGCACAGCGAAGAAAAATAACAACGGATGTTCGCGATTTTTGCTGCCATCCCAAACAAAATTGAAAGATCTATCGCTGCAGGTTTTAGACAATTACCCTCTATCAGCATACTCCAGGTCGCAGTGCCACACCTACCTCCCAGATTCACATCAATGAAAATCGTATCGAAGCTAACATATTAATGTTACCTGTAGCAATATTTCGACTAGTTTATCTTTCTACTTCAAGTTGTGGCCTTGTATGTTCTGCATTTTAGTGCTGGTTCCATACGCCTCGAAATGCGCGTCTGGAGAATTCACAGTCCGAGATTGATAAGTCGTTTTAAGGTTGGCCTGCAAACGAGCGACCACCCACCACGGCCACAGAAAAGGTTGGGAAAGGCTTTGCAAACATTTGGTCCCAGTGACCGCCAGCGAAGTGGTGAACGGCTGTTTCCACCTAGCTGTGTTTCATCAGCACGATGCACGCCAGAGAATCGAACCCACGACCCGTTTGCAGGCCAACCATAAAAAGGTTGATCGATTTCAGCCTACAAGAAGAAGGAAGTGCAACAGCTAGGGAAACTAATTCACATACCTTTTTGCAACACCGATGACCGCGACCCCCAGGTCTCATGATAAGTGAGTGGACTACAACCTGCCGCTTATTCACGGGTCGTGGGTTCAATTCTCTGGCGTGCATGATGCAGATGAGACCTATCTAGGTTGAATCAGCTGTCCACTACTTCGCCAGTGGTCACTGGGATCAGCTGTTTGCATATCACAGCCTAGATCTGAGAGTTCGTTCTTATAGAAACTATAGTGCTGACGTTCTTATAGGGTAACACAATATGGACAAATTAGTAACAGAGCGTGAAGCACCATAGTCACTTCTATCTATGATACATGTCGGTTGTCCTGACCATGATTACAAAAACATTGGTGGACCCAAAACCATGTTATTGCCCGGCCGAATTCGTCGATTAGGACAGATGAGCAAAACGGAGAGGGACTAGAGCCCGAAGCAGATACTGACCAAGCAATCCAAAGCAGAAAAGTGAAACCCCAATGGACAGAAATTTTATCACCAGTATTCGAGCGGGTTTCTCCACGTTTCCACGTTTTCTCACGTCATAGGAAAATGGCTCCTTGAAATGAATAGCTTGTAAATGTAAAGTCTAGCTGGGGTTCAAAAGTCCCATCTATGTTCGAGATGCCAAGCACCGTTGGACGTTATGGGTTGCAGTTGCAGATATGTTAGATACCTCCGACTAGCAAAACATAAACGCGCCCACTGTGGTATCTTTCTCACTCATACAAACCAAAGGTTGGTAGAACAATTTTCTTTTTCCTTGAATCTAGACACATGCTGCACTCTGCATTCTCTGTTCGTCGGTTCCTTCATCAAAATTGCATTTCATTCATCTTTCTGAACCTATGCAAACTACTTTCTATGCAACACATGTATATCACCACCTTACTTAGCCATTGTGGTGACTACCGTTTTTAATTGACTGGATGTCGTATTCTGACAAATGTATGTAGCTCCTTCACTTTAACCGACCATCTCATAAACTAGCTTGGGTTGAGTGGTGCGTAAAGGCCTCTACCCTCGCAAGCTTTAATTGAATGTGTTCAAGCATACGCCAAGTAAATCTGGATGAAATCACAAGTGGTGCAACGCATGTATGGCGGTGTTCATTGGCCTTGATCGGTGTTAGTGGTTAATCCCGACACTTATGCAGTCAACCGCAACTTCTCTTGTAACCCAGATAGTACGGGTTTTAAGAAATTTGTCAGTGATTCGGTTTTGCTGACCTTAGCCCCATGTCTGGTTGACATCCATGCGAATATTTCCTAGAAATACTGTTGCGTAAAGCATACTGCAGTACCATTGACCGTGGTATCAGAACATTCGCTTAAAAGCCATATGTTCTACATGATTAGTTGTCTACTTCCTGACCACATCACTATGTCAACAAACTTTTTCTGATTTACTTCATAACCACAGTTAATGCTGAGTTGTTATGTTAACCGGCTGTCACCGACAAAATAATGTCAGCAAGCCCTCAAACAAGTTTATGTATTCCCTTTCTCATAATGCAAAAAACGGTCACCTTGTAAACTGAGATGACACTGAGATGAAATGTCTTACGGTTTGTTGCAAATGAAAAAGTGGTTCTCAGATTGTAAAACAAGTCTTATACAATAAGCCAACCTGTTTTTTCCATCTCGCATGCTCTTCTTCCAGTTCACCAACCAACGCCTCAGCTGAAGCCAACGTGTCCCTGGCCCGATCTAGTTCAACTTTGAGGCGTGTGGCTTCAGAGGTATGCTGTTCGAACACCGTACGTAGCCGGGCCACCTGAACATCCACGCCGGCTAGATCATCGGCCAGCCTTTTCAAAGCATCCTCACCTTCAGTCAAAGAAGCTTGCAACTGGGCCTGTTCCTTCTCCAACGGGGCAATACGTTCTAACACGACTGCGTATTTGACATTTGCGCGTACCCACGTGGCTAAAGGAGCCGCTGCCACGGAGGCACGCCTGGCAATCTGCCACATAAAACACAAGGTTGCGAGTGTTTAGGCGTCAGTTACAATAGTCTTACTAAAATCGTTTTTAAAGCCTCACTCACCGAATGTAGAGGTGATAAATCTATAAATCTATATGACTGAAGTGAGCCAAATATGTGGTGTTTATTTACCTATGGTTCATACATGTTATATACTGGTGTGCTAACTGTGTAAGGAACAACCATTCTATGGGGAAAAGTATGAAGGAGCAGGTTTTCACTATGATTGTAACCATCAAGTAGACATTCCACATCGGGGTTAAGAATTTCCCTTCGGACTTATATTCTCGGATTTGCCACACCGCTCAGTATGTTTTAATAATTGGCATGTACATCTTTAAACCAACGTAGAACTCATAATGCTGTGTAACATGTAGATTCGTAGATTTGTGAGTAGTACAGCACGACCCGTGTGCGGAGGAATTAGAGATGCAGGTCTCAATGCCAGAAAGACCGAGAACTAAAAGCGACTATTGGAAACGTGTATATGCACCATGCGTGACGTGTCACCAAAGAGAATGTCGCCACACTACTGCTGAGAATATGATGACACGGCAACCGTGAAAAACGTTGTTTGTGTTCGCTCTATATTTTCATGTACGTATAATGGTTATCTTACAATAAACAATTTCCCAAGCCAAATATCTTTTGTGGACACAACAGTAAGAGGTATTTCTGAGACAAAACGTTCTCTGCCTCATTGTTGTGTGACCTGTTTTTGGTTAACCACTTATCATAAAGAGTTACTGTTGGATGCGCTTGTTCGCATAAGGCTCGCTAACTGACGTTAGTAGGAAGACTGATACATGTGCATTCTACTAATTTGTATGTCGTGAAAGTGACAGTCATAGCGAGGTGACTCTATTTGAGAGGTGGTCTTATTACAAAGATCTGGCGACATGTGTTACAATAAACTTAAAATTGGTGGGCCAAAAGTGGCGCTGATAACCAGGTTGGATTGCACTTGTAAACTGTGTCTGTTCACTGCAACAATTCATTCACAGTAAGTGATATCATACAGCTTAGTTAGAGACACTGAAAACTATTTAGGTGCGGTAACTAAGTGGACAGTTCGCGACCAGCGTAGCCATTTACTAATTACCAAATGTATTGTACAATTCTTTATGATAGTTTTGGAGGCTGATATAAACCGAACATGCATAACAATATCTGGAGATTGTTCGTCTTTGTACCCTATTACTACAGTTGCTCAACGAATGCTTTATGAATTTGCCAGTGATCGTGCTATTGGATTCGCTATGCTATAATCGTGCACTCCATGGAACTGTTTACTTATCAACCCGAAAAGATGAAAGCGTGTACACTAAACGTTGATGGAGAACGGCATGAAAGCCAGGTTACAGAGGCTCTGAATACAAACAGTAGGTTGTGATAATAAAAACTCGTCAGGACAGAGCACAAATCAGCCCAAACTGCCATAAACAACGGCTGTTGCGTTTGAACAAATCAGGTTTTAGGGGTTTAATAAACAAACGAGGAAATACAGTTCCCGTAGAGTAGAAACTTACAAGTGTCCGATCGCACAGCTGCAATCTGACTGCAGTAGAACAGTACCATTAAACCGAAATAGAATCTGTCTCAGAAAACACGAACCCTTGAAATCCCGATCCACTCTAACCAGCCGAGGCTCATATCTGCCAATAGGCTTGTAAACTATTGAAGATGATACTAATCCCCATCTTCGATCCAGTGGTGCTGCACACTTCGCTTTGCCCTCATCGTCGGGAGATGCACCTTCTAACATATGTACAAACCGCACATAAATAGCGTTGTTCAGAAAATTCGAACACGCTGAGTGGAGTTACAGAGTAGTAAAGCTTAGATTTATGCAGCCTGGTACATGGACGATCGATCTAACGACAAACGTACCATGTTAAAAAAGTGAGCTCCCCAGGTGATTACTTGGAATCGCCAAACTTTGTCATGTCCAGTGGGCTTTGGGTAAACTAATAAAACCACACCGCCAAACTAGAGGATAGTTGGCAAATACAACGGTCAGAAACTAGGTTTATATGAACATCGGAATTCAGCGTCGAGTCTTGCCTTAGTACCCTGGGTCGCAAGAAAGTCTGTATTCAAAATATTCATTGTACCGCGGTGGTCTATCGTAGTTGATTGAGAATTGTGCACGAAACGAGTCCGATGTGCCGTTAAAGAGATTTCAGACCTTCAGTGGTTTGTAGCAAACATGTGAATCACATGGTGAAAGGTATCTGATGGAGTTCTCTTGGCTTGGATATTTTGAAGTACGGCTAATCCATCATGTGTTGTCTTCAGACTTCTGTTTTCAAATGTGGATATTAACAATTTCATAGTATTTCCAACCGGAACCTGTAGGGAAACGTAGATCAGTTGGGACACGGGGAGATATGTTCGAAGTCTTCAACGCAACTTGCATGAAGGACTGTGTGTCCTATTTCTCACTCATGGTGGGCAAGCATCTGATTTGGACAAAAATGAGACAACATCAAACACCTACATGATACATCATCTCCACAAATACGGTATCAATTTCCGGGTGCTTTTAATGCAAAGTAACCTTACAGAGTTCCATTTTACGTAATACTAACGAGCGTTCGCTGGGGTAGGTTAGCTACTTACCACTCAAAATTGCTGAATAAATTCACCGTCACATCAACTATTCTGCCGACCACTGGAATGGTTCTCTTGTAGTTTATTTGATTCATACTTTAAGAGTGTCTACTGGGTTCAGAAATTTAAACAGTATTAATAATATGTGCAATGATCTTCACCTAAGTTAGAAGAATACACAATAAAGCGATCTATAGCTCAGTCGTGCTTGGCATTGACAACTAACAACTGGGCAACACACTTTTGGATCGAATGAATCTTGATTTTTTGATAGTAAACGCTCCACACTGGTACGGAGTTCTGGAGATATCCTGCGGGCGTCAAAATTTAGAATTTCTTCCTGAACCCCGCGCTTGGCTAGGAATCCTCTCATACTTGTCCATGAAGTGTCGCGTATACCCATCAACAACAGGACTCCTTCGAGAATATCCCGGATCGTGTCAGGTGGTGCACGGAGTGCTCTAATTTCTGACAAAGCCTCAGGTCGGATGCTTCCCACTGCAGCCCTAGCTTGTTGTACCAGAGGTTCGATCTCGGCCAGTTCCGTATCAATTACGGCCTTTCTGCGCTCCAAATCCTTTGATTCGCCAGCTGCACGGTTGCGCAAAGCCTCCATCTCTGAGCGCTGGTCAGCGGCACCCTGATAGAAAGATGGATGATGCAATAAGCAGTAACTGCACTGTGTGAGCACAACACAGTAAATACGAATCAGTAAGTGACAAGATTCAAAAACTAAAAAACTGATCTTCACAGCTCGAGTTAGCCATTGAAGCTACTCATTTTAATAACCCACCAACGCTGTTGAGTAGAACACCAAACAACTTCGTGTTCATCGCGTATATTTTTTTCGTAAACTGTAAAACATGAAATGAAAATGAAAATATTATCTTTGTGAATGATATCCCGTTTTTGAGTTAGTTGTGCCGTTTATGCACGACTCAGTGGAGTCTGTAGATCAATCTGGATGTCGGGAACACATACGGAAAATATGCAGAAACTCAGCCTACTTCAAGCCCCTGGATTACATTATAATTTGATAAATTAGGACGGCACATGTAGTATGTGTGTAATGGTCAAAATATTCATATAAACACATGTAACACTAGACAGAAGCCAAAAGCCAACAGTTAAATTGTCGCGTTCACCAACCGCCCAGTTGAATTATCGATTTCACCACCCTTATTTTTAGTCACGTGGACTTTATTCCTCTGTAAGTCATTACGAGTCGTATTTTTTAAAGTCTGTTCTATCCAACTGAGGACAACACTCTGTCTAACTTTGGTGTAGTTAACTGTACCATGCACGTGATTTCAGGGTGCTGGTCGTATTATCTCTAAAACTAGCATGATAGTGTGTGCGCGTGGGCTCGGTGGTTGTGTAACTGGGGTTTCAGGTACAGAGAGCTATCGCTTAAATTCATGTCATTCGCAGATAGGTAATTGTACTAGCTCATCACATTTCAGACTGAACTCATTTGCACTTTCAAAAAACTTCCAAAATTCTGAGTACTGTAGAGACGTCACAAAACAATAGTACGATTAGGAAAATACTCAAACTGAAACCGACCTGCATGGCAGCACTTATTTGCTCCAAAGCCCTGTCCGCTGCAGCCTGCTTCTCGGTCAGTTGTTCACCCTGTTCTGCCGCACTCTTCTTCAGTTGATTAACTCGTCGTCGGGCTTCCTTCAGTTTGGCCAGTCCTGCTTGCAATCGGGATGCCTGAGATTCCAGTTTGTTTCGTCGTGTTTTCTCAATGCGTGCGTAGGCCGCGCACAATGCCAAATAGCGTCTTGGTGTTGCCAGGCTTGGCTGAGGTACCGAATTGTGTATGGCCACAAAAGCTTGGCTGAATAGGTCACTTTTGGCCAGTTGGGACACTCCGGGTACAAGCAACCGGGGTAACTGAATCATGCTTGTCCGGGTCCAGCTGTCTAACCATTGAACGCAACTGTGTTTGTATAAGGATGGATTGGAACGAAGTCGTGCTGTGAATTGATCTATGTTGTCCACATCTAGAACAATCACAATATGCAAATTAGTGCGAACGCGGTTGGCAAAAAAGGTCGACAACGGGCCTCGATGACCGGCCTCGGCTGCTGCCTCTCGCAAACTGACACCAGTACTGTTATTAGCCGTGATGGTTGACGCTAGTGTCTCCAGCTCATCTGTGGTGAACAGTCCAGAAGCTTCACCACAAGCCAACAGACTGTTGATAATTTCCAAGAACGAGTCCTCCACCAACTGATGGTCTTCTATCAACAACAGCGTAGGCTGCGAATCCAGTCCGGCCATTTGACATGCTGCTTTTGTATCCGCCATAAACTGACGGATGCCATAGTCCCGCCCAACGCGCAGACGACACAAATGCAACTGATGCAAATGAGCCACTAAATTCACGGCAGATCTTCGCCCAATTCCAGATCGACCGGCCAACAATAAAGACCCACCTGGGCAACTCAACGCCCGATCGACGCGACAAATTAGATCAACGAATTCTGGGAATAATACCAAATCGACCGCTTTGGGGCAGTGTTCGCGGGATAATTGTGCCAGACCTCGTGCAATTACTTCTTCTACTGCACCGGAGGGCATAAACCCCAAAGGACGTCCGTTAAGCTGTATCGGTCCACCGCACTGTACTGATTGGGTTGCGCCCCATGTAACGAACCAGCCAACCTGGTGAATAACTCCTACTGCAACATCGTGGCCAGATGTTGTGGACCCTGTCCGACTACTCTCATCTGTGTATTCTATTTCGCCAATCGCCATTTTTAGAATAATTTTGATCTCACTTCCTCCAGGGCCACTTTTCTCGGTAAACTTTGACACTCGCCAACTATCTATCTCAGTCGAATGACCAACTGCAGCAATGTCACTAAGGTTATTGTATACCAGGCCACTAAACACTGTATCGAACTGACTGCGAGCCTGTTCTCCCGGCAGTCGGTCACGAAACAGACGGCGAGCCTCTTGACCAAACGCTGCCCACATGGTATTGACCGACCCCTGCAACTCGTACCTTAAAAGACCAGCCACCCATGCAGTGAGGATGTGAGGGGTGAATACACAGTGTGCGTGCTCGTCGGCTCTGAACTGTTGCTGCACAGCGGATAGTAGTTGGACCATGATGGTAGCCATTGTGTGCAGTCGCACTGGGTTGATCAAGTTTGCGGATAGTTTGGATGGATGCTGCAGCTGGGTTGCTGCTTGACTCACAGCAGAACGTGGCGGCGCCACCGGCAACTCTTCGGTTGACAGATGAGACATGACGACCGCTTGTAGAAGACAAGAGTAGATGGCGACCAGCTGATCCTTGTCAGGGTAGGTGATCACGGTCAGACGCAGAGCTGAGGTGAAACGTGGTGAGAGGTGATGTCGTCCAAATCCGGCAGATGAGGCAGCCGGGGTGAAACTGCCCACAAATTGGATGCCTTCAATACCGATGAATTCCAAACTGGTCGGATCGTAATAACCATGATAGGTCAGCAACTAATCATATAAAAAAGCGATAAACAATAAAGGGGGAGGGATAATCGGAGCGGAACATAACCACATGCTTGTAACAAATTAACCGACAATTGTTTGGAAATGTGATTCGCATGATACTACAAAAATAGAATCCATGCAAAGCAGAACACCTTTCAATGTTTCGCTGTAGGTGACAGTTTATAAAGTAGAAAAAAATGTGTTTGTATTTCAGACTCACTGTCTCAATCAGGTTTTCATTAGACTGTCGTGTCATTCAGTTGTATCAACCCCGCTAGCTGACCGGATCGACTGATGAGTCATTCATCCTGAATGCCTGAGGGTCAGTGGTGAGATGAACAACACACGTCAGAGATAACGTGAGCACACACGCACACGCAGCACGCCCGTACCCCTCACCCACTCAATGCTCCCATTGTCCTTGTTCAGTAGCTTATGGTGAAGCTAAATCGACTTTCATGCTTTTTGTGGTGTCACTTACAACGACCCCCTCTTTATAAGGACCAGAGTATAGCAGTGATTGCTTTGTAAACAAAGGTCCGAAGTCTACATTGTACACCTTATCAGGGAGGACGCAGTACATTTGCTCTACACCGCTTACCGTGAACAATGAGAGAATCAAGCATGTATAGTGATTTAGAACACCCGTTATCAATACACACACCGGTTTGTGGCTGTGACATCCCGCAGTACTGATGTCACATGCATAAATCATAACGTCCATAATAATTGTATCAGCTTTGTTTGAAGTACTGCACTTTAAACTTGCCTATAATCACATCAAGTTGGGTTGAACTACGTGCTGATGCTCAATCCGGAAGTTGTGAATGGAATGACCTATCACAAGCCAGACTTCGCAGGGATGAAGATACAGCTTAGTAAGGTTGGTTGACCTGGCTGCATCACTGCATTCAGCCTAGATGATTACCGGCAGCACCTAGTTGAGGCAACTTCTAATGCCGTTAACAACCATGTTTCAGTAAAGTATTCCCGGTCTGGCAGAAAGCCGAAACGTCTACGAGTAATACCAAACGTCTGATTACATTGAAATGTTAAGCCTGGAGAAGGTACCAACTAAAACAAAATGAGCTTGCGTTTGTTGAGTATATCATGCTGTACAGTCGTACCCGGCTGCTGCCAAAGTGCGTCGATTTTGCAATCAACGCGACATTGCAAAAGCCAGGGATGAATCATGAGCTTTCCTACACACAGCACACAAACACACACACACGGATTAAGGACGGCATTTGGCAACTGTAAACCTCTGGTGTATTTACCGTTATAGATGATGAAGCCAACACAGGGTAACC
>JTDE01000888.1:151868-162721 GCA_014338405.1 Paragonimus skrjabini miyazakii
TGACATGACTATATGGCGTTGCGATGTGTGCGGCCGCGAATGCGCTGGCCGTTTGGGATTAGTTGGTCACCAGCGTACTCATAGTGCACCGTCGACGAGGAGACAACGAGTACGTTAGGCTCAGGTAGGTCATATCAGCATATCCAATCTATTTTGTTAATTATTGCATCGACCAAGACCATGGTCGTTTCGCAACTAATCCACTTCTCCTTTCAGAAACTTGGGTGTCTGTGATCTTCTACCTATTCTTTTCTTGAGCTTTGTTGGTGTATTGAATGATGGATCGTCTGTCTGATCTTTTCGTAGTTCAACTTTGAGTTTTGTCTGTCAACTTCATCCTCTCTGGAATGCTCTAGCATGCACTCGTATACTGAAATGTTTCTTGTATTACATTTCGCACATCTTTCTTCCTAGTATAGACCTTGTCATTGCAGTCTCTCTCACTGTTTATTTTCCGAGAGATAAGGGTTTCCTTTTCGTGCTAGCCATTCAATTGGCTAAACAGCATTGGCCGGCTGGACACAAAGGCCTCACTCACACACCTACTGGTCTTATTCCTTCGAGTTTACACCGGATACATGGTGTGTGAGTGGAACCGCAGATGGTGCAGCGCAAGTCACCTGCGGTGATGGTTTAAAGCGCAGGCATCCTTTGGCTTCGGTCACTGTGACAGGCTAATCCGTTTCAGATGCCGCCAACCATGTGTGTGTAGGTTTGTATGCGTTTGATCTGCGCGCGTGTAGACTGTCTGAAATAGGGGTGGGTGACAGGAATGCCGCAAACGTCTCCTACGTGGTGTCACTGCTGTTCACCCAGTAAATCCGGGCAAACAACTGACAATTCCGAGCCATCGGATCGATTCACCGCCTGTGGTGTATTTGCGATCAGCAGGGCTTTTGCCAGTAAGCGCTCTTCGTGGTTACGAAAACCACATTTAAGCACAGTCGGATGATCGAAGTCAACTTGATGTTGCTTGAGGATTGCGTGTGCTGCAATGGCTGAATCAAGTTCTGATTTCCAGAGTTGCTGAGGGTCGGTAGGAGGTTTCTTACTACATCTTACGTGTACTTTGGTGCGTACTTTCAGTACTAACTTTCGTTAATAGTTGGATTTACCTATCTAAGCTTGAAGTCAATTGGTCCAACCATCGTGTGTTCGACCCTCGGTGTATTCAATAAGACCTCATATTGTGGGGGATTGTCAGGCAGGAAGTGCGAGCATTCCAGCTCTCGGCGGAATACCCCAACACAGGGGGAGGTGCGTTCAAAAACCCACGGTGGGCAGACGGAGAACGGCGTGAGCGACCGGATGAGTCATCGCTCGACCGGATCGGACCAACGGGCGAGACGCGGCAGCCGAAATACAATGAATGACCAAATTGAAGGCGTGATTATTCCAACACTCTCAGGAATATCTCGACACGGCTGTAGAGTACGTTCAAAGCCTACAGTGGATAGATGGAGGACAGCACGAGCGATCGGACAAGCTAACGCTCAACGAAATCGGATCAGCGGACGAAGAATATCAGACAGAAAACCCCCGGGGAGAAGGCGCCAATCACACACCTAAACCGAGTAGAAGTGCACACGACGCGTGAACGGAAACCTGGGGGTGTTGTGGACTGGAATACTGACTCATAAACGCGAGCGCGCGCGAAGCATGTGAACTAGCGAGTTGGGCAATAAAGATTGTGCTTTACTGAACGCCTTTTCGCTACAATATCACATACAGTGCGAATCAGACCACCGGACAGTTCTGAACAATCTAGACGTGGCGTCCGAGTTGCTGATCCTACATTTCTTCGTCAACGAATCCATAACTGTTCTTTCCGGTTACTACAGATTCGAAGGGACATCCAACAATTGGACGGCCATCTGGAATCCTTGCTACCTTCTGATGCACTCTTAGCAATTCGAGATGTTGTGTGACAAAGTGCTGTTCATCAGAACGATATAGTAAGAAAAAAACGACAAAAAAGTGACAACCTTCTTTTATTGTTTAAACAAAGAAGCGACTGTTCTGCATTGGGCACACATTATATAACGGTCCAACCTGTAATAAACCTGTCGGAGCACGCATTGTCAGAAGCTGAAAGTAAACTCTTCAACAAGGGGTAGAATTTCAACGCCAGCCCTATACCTCTTAAAACATTGGAAGTGATTCCGGCGGTGGAGGTGCGACTTCAGATGCTACCAATCGATGACACAAACTGACCTGGAACACAGATCGCCGGAATCATTAAAAATCAGAAATATCTACCAAGTAACCTGAGTACCAAGGAGCGAGATGCACTCAAAACGTTGCGATCTGATCAATCAATAATTATCACAAAAGCAGACAAAGGAAATCAAGCAGTCATCCTGAACAAAACATATTATGAGCGCAAAGCAGATGCTCACATTTCGGACAGTCCGTATGTCATGGTTCCGTTGGGAAAACGGCGCTTCACTTTGAACAAATCAAAAGCTTCAATGGCAAGTTTGCCCCGGAAGATGAAAGCCAGCTTGGGTAAGTCACTGTGGTTTATCCTATATCCAAGACCAGCATTAACTTCGGGAGTTTACGGTTTATCAAAAATCCATAAACCTGGGATACCACTGAGGCCAATTTTTGGCTATACAGGAACCCCAGCATATGCCCTAGCCAAATTTTTTGGTGACCTTTCTGTACGGTCCATCTTTGTTACTTTCCTGCATGTGCATGCACACACACACACGCGCGCGCGCGCAAACGCTCACTCACGTGAATCGTCCCGTCTCACACCTGCCGGTTGTTAAGGTCACGTGTGGCCAGGCCTGCTTTGTCCTTTTCTCGTCGGCTTGTTATTGCTTCATCGATCCGTTCACTGTAAACTTTATTCACCGTCGCATGTAGTTCACTTTCCGGTTGGTTCAGCCAGGATACACAGAGTTCCTCTTGCATCCCACCAGTTCTCACTCCAGTGCGTAGTGCGGACATAACACTTTCAGCTTCAGAGAATTCACACTGTTCGGTTTACATTACCGATCTGAGGGCCTAAGACGCAATCACGCAAGTGTGTATCCCGAATTCCGTATCAAAAACGGCCGTTTTCTACCCATTTCGTATTGGTGATGGGAATGCATCTCATCTTGAAAGACGCTTGTTGTCATACAGATGCTGTTTGTTGTTCGGTCGAACACAAATCTATGGAAAAATCTTCAAACACCCGCTGGGGAAAAATGAAACATGACTTTCCAGAGCTGTTCCATAATCCTTAGTCTTCAACAGAACCACATTTGGGCTCAGCTCTAACATGTGCGTTTATCTCCCTCAGACATCCCAATAATGTCATGAATTCCTGGGGAATCGCATCAGTCCTAATGATTAACTCATCGATTTCTTAAATAATTGTTGGCATTTATTGATTGATGTAAAAATATGTCTGCATGAGTAAGCTTTATCCACGAGTGTATCATCTTTTACTCACCAATACGACATGGGGACGGCCCACCGAAAATTTTTGAATTATCTTGAACCCTAACTGCATTGAGGATTTTCTGCAACAGTCTGGGAGTAGAGTTCCAAGTGACGGATCTCGTGCGCACTTGTCTGGCAGTGGATTTCCATGTGATCTATCTTACGCCGCTGCTTCTAAACGTGTAAATAATCACAACACCCGTAAGTCATATTGGTCTCTCGAGGTCTTCACGACTCGCAAAATCTGGGAGTGGGGATGGTAAGAGAGATGACGACTAATCGGGTTCAGTGGCATAAATGTTGTCGGCGTTTTGCTGAGTTATTTGTGAACTATGTGAAACCAGTGACGCAGAATAACGAAGCTGTTTCATTGATGACGCGTTATTGTCAAAGTTGTTTGTTTGCAATGTGTTGTCACCTTGATTTTGAATGTTCGAGTTTAGACATCCCTTCACTTTCTTTACTCCCCTAGTTAAGGCTTGTATCTTTTTCCCTGATCACATAGCAGTTTAGTGACGGGGTCAACTACTGTTGTATTGCTATCAGTGTTGGTGATGGCGACTGTTTTTTTTGTTTAGGTCCTGGCTGTTGAGCCCGTCACTGTTATTGTCAAATCAGTGCTATCCCACCCCTAACGCAGCCAGTAGGGTGAACACGTCTGCGGGGCAGGTCCACTGGCACTAACCGCCAACTATCCAGGCGATCGATCGCCTAGATGACCGAATAATAACAGGTTCAGCCCACTGGCTCGATCGACGCGCAATTTGAACGACTGTCTTACCACCCGGTTTTGGGAAAGGGGTGTTCTCGTGCAGAGTTGTCATTGCGACCCTGCCGATTGGCCTGTCTATACACTGCCGCGCGAGCGAACACACACAAACACACACATGACGGGCAGCATCTGTTTCAAACTGAACGTCGGAGGCGGAAGCCAAAGGACGTATGCGCATGTCAATTGCCACAAGTGGTAACACACGACTTGTTGGGTTGACCAGTTGACTAATTGACAAAATAAATGAATTCTTTTTTTTAGGTGGGCGTGAGTCGAGTTGTGACGCATTTTTCAACAAGATAATTTTCTTTCCCATTATATCGTGTACATACCGGAGCTGATGTTAAATGCTAGTTGACAGCAAGAGCATTTGTGATGAATAGAGTGTGATCCAAGTTGATGTGAAACCTTAGTGATGCAGTTTACGTTACGACTAAGCAACAGCATACACAAACAGGGGTCAGATTCTGAGCATAAACAAAATCCTAATGCAGTCTAACCTTCTGATAAACCCAGTCAAGAAGAGTGTAGAAAGTTGGATCGATTAGTGTGTTTAGTTTCGCCCTGTCCTCCTCCGGTTGTTGGGCCAACCACGCATCGACCAAAGCTCGGGGTTCCATGGCCTCTTCACTCACATAAACCACACCCATCCGAGACACTGTGGCAGGACTAGCTTGGGTCAGTTCGTGGGTTTCAAACAGAAAATTCACATTCGGTCCAAATTGTATGCGTTCTCCGCTTGGCAATGTCAAGAGTCGATTGTCATCCAGCACGGAATTGAGTGATTCCACCCACTCCGGATCAATGTCACCATCACATACGATCCAACAGCGTTGATCTACACAATGCGTAAGTATAGACAGGTTTACTGGTCTGTCCGATTATGTGAGCAATACAGTACAGTGTACATTTATGATCAACTGTACAGTTAGAATAATGTACACGTTTATGACAACATGACTGTCGGTCAGCCAATAGTAAAGAAAGTAGAATGTAACTATCATAACAAATAGATAATTTATTGCTTACAAACAGAGAAAAAGCAGAGCAATCAACCTGCTGAGGTAAGAGTCAATGAATGCTGTTCGATAAATGTGTGATGGGCTTATTGTTCAGTTGAAGTCTGCTAGTGTCTAAGTCTAACATCATCACAATTTTATCGTAAATAAACAGTATAAGATTAACACAGTACATCGTGACCAAATTTCTATTATAGAATGGCTTACCAACATCTTCTTTCACCACACATCGTGCGCTGTAGGTAAGAACCCCATCCGTCCACTCACGTGTATCTGGATCAATGCGTCCCAATAATTGTACACGTAGCATGGCCTTCGGATTGAACACGTGGTATCGGACAACGAGACCTAACTTTGCCATAGCCATACGTAACAAACTCAGAATGGTAGATTTACCGCAGCCGGACGGGCCAACCAGAACGATGCCCATGCGTTGTTGTGTTTGTTCGTAGACTTCCAAAGCCTTTCGAATCTGTTAAGATATAACAGCTAATCGTGATTAGAATATTGAGCACGCAACGTACGTGAAGGGTATTTACAATGCAGTTCAAAACGACTGAATCCATATGACAAACGATGAGTGTGCATGTGGTTGGAGAAGAGTATTGTACAGTTTGAAAACCTATCGTGAGACAACGTGCACTGTACGCTTAAAAACTCCACGGTCCGTCATTTTCAGTGTGCCACGCTATACATCATCGCACCTAAGTGTTCTTATTTACGATAAGCATTAGCATCAATGGATTCGCAAGATGGATCATTGCCACAAAGTCTGGGCGTGACTAACGAAGTTTAGGGTTACGCGTCCACGACAGTGTGAATAAAGCTGGAACTACTGAAAATAGCCATGTGAACCCCCTGGTAAAACAGTCACCGGTGAAGTTGCATTATGGAACAATCAATTAATGTTACGTAAGATGCCTTCTGCAGAAACTTTTCGACCGCAACCGTCAATTACATTACACGGATAAACTTGTTTGAATTCAAGGGACTACAAATACGTAACTTAGTGAACGATCGAGACGAGAATGGCAAATCGATTCATGATTGAACCAGACAAGATTCAACTAGCCTGTCATGCAGCACAGAAGAATCACACAATACACTGACATTGCGGACATTACTAATCCAAAACTCGAAGTTCGTGGAAGTTGGTGCATAATCCAAGTGAAAACGTGCACACGTGCAACTTTACTTGCATGTCCCAAATTTACTCGATGGTACACATTTTAAGGGGGCTTGGGAACCATCTGAAAAACCAGCGAACAGACCAAAAACCCGTCGAATCATTTACCCAGGGTAACTGTCGCGCAGTTGCGCATGCTGATAACATCAAGTATACATCGATCGTCCCAAATTTTACACGGGAATATACACGAATTTGTGGGTCAACTCGCCCGGCTTTATTTTCACAATGTTTTGGCTACCACGGTTCATGATCAATAGCATACAGTCGACCTTGCTGTTGGTAATGAAAACTAGGTTTGTCAGAGTGACGAGGTCGTTGTGTAATTCTGGTTTAACGACAAACCACGGCAACGCTCTGGTGCACATCAAACCGGGCCAGTCCATTATTATTTGCTAATGGATGGTTAACCATCATCGACCGCCACAAAAAATGCATGACCGTGAGGCCTGAGCAAATGTCAAGGCTTGGCAACAGGTGGCGCTCACGCCAGGGCATGACACGGTCCACCTAGCCAAACGCTCCCAGACTCATTTGTCTCAACAACAGGGACGCTTACCAAGTCATGTCACATGCTACTGTCGCACTTTCGCAGTGTTTGTGCTAACTTGGCAAAAGTGTGCCTACTTGTGTCGCTTAGACAGAGACGCGTGCTGGGCCTGCATTGTGCGGTTCAGCGACATAGTTCCATTATATTCGAGTTGTTCCTGCAGTCGAACTGGGGATGTACGGTGAATCACGGTCAAATAGACGAATTAGACTACTTCAGTGTCGTCAGATCATCTGGACGATACGCTTAGCTTTGTTAAAATTGTATGTACAGAGTGCGGACGCTTGCGTTATCAGCCTCTGAATATAGATTCGTAACCTGAATTCAGATGGCATACTTAAGTTTGAAAGTGTTCCAGAGAGCGACCAGACACTTAAGTGTAGCGCGACAGACACCCGTTGTTCAACGACGCAGCATACATAGTATATTGGCACGAATTCAGGAACTGAAACATTACTACGGTTCGTCTGTAAATCATTCACCAACCTACTGTTATTTTCGTATTGCCCCTAGGTTTTTTAATCTAGGTTCACAAATACATGAGCAAGCCAGAGAGAAGATGTGTATACCTGTGCCTTGACCGGGAACATGTGTTGCTCCTTGACCACCGTATGCAGTGCTTCGGTCAGTCTGGTGATATTCGCATCGTCTATGTGCCCTGTATGGAGTTTCGCGTCAGGGAAAACGTCATGCAACAACGCATCGAATCGTTTCGCATCACTGCTGGTCAGTTTCGCCAGCGTGTTCGTCCGGGCTGCCTGAATGACCAAACGTGCTTCCTCTGCGTCATCGACCACTCCATTGCCGCTGTCATCAACTCTGGGTCCTGATTTTATCCGCGCCTGCAACATGGACCCCGCACAGTGTAGAACTGTTTTCAGCGCTCGTAGACCCCAGTCGTAATGTTGCTGCACTGATAACAACTGTCTACAAATGAAGGTACCAATAAATTTGTTATCATCTGTCCAGCCCAGAATTCTAGAGTGAATCAGACTGGTATTCATATAAAGTGTAAGTGATAGGTGAATCGTTGAGAAAAATGGGCAAACTGTGAGGCCTGTTAACTGCACTTACAGCCTTGGATTAAACCCATAACCGCTGATTTATCCATGATCGCCCATTAGGTACAGACTCCTTCTTAGCCAACACACATCGTAGTACGTGTAATTTTTCAACTCTCTACCATCCTATGGTGACCTTGTAATCTATCACTGGTTGATTCATTAGTGTGTTACTGACAAGTAGTTTGGCAGATGTGACAATTTGGAAAAGACCCAATTGCGAAAAATATGGACTTTGGCTGGATTCGAACCAGTGACAGAAACAGCATGCCCAACCGCGGCAAACGCTCTACTTAGTAGTTCAATATAACTACTCATCGGTGGCGTTGGTGGATTCCAGCGTGAACCGATCGAGAAATCCTGCTTTGGCAGTCAGTCGGCTGGATCATTTGGTGGATTCCATACGACACAATTGGTTGGGTAGATAACTAGGTCCAAATGTGAAATTTCTGAGCCTCTGAAGTGGTTTCGTAGTTCACTTAGTAGAGCATTCACTGCGTCTGGGCATATTGTTTCTGGTTCCGGTTAGAATCCAGCCGAAGTCCAGATTTTTCGCAATTGGGTCGCTCCTTTAATGAGTGTTAAATGTAAGTCAGTAGCTCACCGGATGAGCTGATGCTATATGCTTCAGTATCGACCGGAGAATGGCTATTGCTCCATTTTAGTGCAATCATCTCCACGCCTACGGATAGATGATTAACACCCACATGTCAATTACACTTCGTGAGATCACTCAAGATGTGTTCCATTGAAGGTGGTCCTGATCAGCCTTGAGATCAGATTACTTCATGTCGGCTAAACGGATAACACATATCGCTCCATTTATGCTACGAAAAACTCGTTGGATCATTTACCCAGAATAACTGTCGCGTAGTTGTGTATGTTGATAACATCAAGTATGCACCGATCGTCCTAAAGTTTACATGGGAGTGTACGCGTATTTTTGGGTCAAATCGCCCGGCTCCACAGTGTTTTGACTACCATGATCCATGCTTGATAGCACATGGTCGTTGATAAAAAACCCATCACGTTTGACAGGCAACACAGGGCTAGAAACCAATATGCATCAATTAATGCAAATGGACAAAGTGAAAAGACGATAGTTTTCTAACGGAGCTTGCTATCATAATAGTTTTTCATCAAACAACTGGTACCAAAAAACTACATTCATCAGTTGAACAGACTTGCAAATCAGTAGAAGACCGACTGGAAACTAACAAGTTTCTTGTAAAAACGTAGACAAGTTGTGCTGTGTTTCTGGTTTACCGGATCGTTTGTGGATTCTGACGTGACGTTGTATAGCCGTGTTGTCAGGGTGTTAAGCGGTGCATGACAGTTCTCACTTTTGTGGTCGCAGTATATTGGAAAGTGTCATTCTAGTTCACATCAGTATGCCACTTTGGGCAGATTTAATCATACACTAGTGTTGTGATAGTGGCAACTTGCTGTCTCGTTGAAATTGGCAGGCTGAAGTCACTCAAAAAAGACTGTTCGGTTTAGTGCAAACATAGTTCTTATCGGAGCACATACACCCCCGTGTCAGCTAACATGGCTGTAGTTACTTTGGTGTGGTAGTGCCGTTCTCTAGCCAGAGTGAGTTAGGAGGCCTGTGTTTTAAGTGAGACCCTTGGATAAGCCTTTCAGTTGAAATTCTGAATTTTGTTTCAGAGTCCATAACGGTAAGACGATCACTACAAAAGCATGTAATGTTGCGGAAGGTTCATTCTGACTGACGTGTTGTATGATTTATTGCTGGGACAGGTAACTGACAATTCAACGGTAAATTTAGTGCGTTCATGGTGTTGAGCAAAAACACTATTCGTGAAAGATGAACCAATCATAACCATTAGTAGGCATTCTGATGACCGATGTAGTGCCGTCCCTCTAGCAGTTATTATGGCCTTATCTCTACGTATATTAACGGTTATCGTCAGATCATCAGGCACCTGAAGCAAGAGTTCGGCATTCTGTTTGATACTAACAGTGTGTCCTCTCAGATACCATAGACCTTCGTTAATACGTGATATCATAAACATGTGATCAAGTGAAAACATATCATACGTCCATACCATTCAATACCGTCATTTTGAGTCAATCCTTTCCTGTTTCGAAGTTTGGACTGGAGCTTACCCAATTCAACAAGGGTGTCATTGTCCTCGTGACCAATGTGCACTGCTAAACTAAGCAAGAGACCTGGCATCTCAACCACCGTGTTCTTCTGTTTGCCAATGGTCCTCCAATTCCAGCCAATCAGGGGACGTACAGTTAATTCGTCGTTTGTCTGCAATCACCTCCTTTTATTAACATTTATGGGAACTTCATGAGCAATACGCTAACCTGGCCCAATCATCTTAATTGTGTGATCTTGATGCATACTTTATCTCAAGGGGGAGCATGCAGTTTTGTTACGTGGGTGAGCGCATTTCTGAATGATGCTGGTGTCTTAACAGATTGCAGTGGAGTTGCATGTAACGCAGGATAACCGAATACACAGCACTAGCCGATGATCTTCCTATTACCGTGAGGGCGAGGAAGAGAACATCCTATTTTCTAGACTCGATCAATGATGTGCAACACTGAAATCGAATCGTAACGAAGAGGGATATAGAACGCACGAAATATGATCTACCTAGCGGTGAAATGGATCACTGAATGAAAACGGTGTAGATCTGTTCTACTTCCAGTCTTAGTGTTGTGATCCAAGAACGCGAATGGCACAAGGGTTATTTATTCGACCAAGCAATACAGGGGTTAAGCATTGAAACAAGACTTGGAACAAAACCACTCATTTGCACGCGGTATTCAGCCTCAGACCGTCTCGGCTGCC
>JTDE01000889.1:29683-44802 GCA_014338405.1 Paragonimus skrjabini miyazakii
GACTGGCGCATGCTTATTGTGGAACAAGCATTCAATTCTGCTATGAAGGACGTTACGGGAGAGCAGTGTGCCCATTTTGTCCATCACACTGAACGATTCTTTGTGCAAGCGATGAACTACAAAATATGGGGATACTGCCATAAGTGTCAAGCCCTATTCAGGGCTAACACGATATGATTGGCTTTCTTATTAATGTATACAAACTGTTTTGTTTTTGTTTTAACTAGCATTGTCGTCACCTGATTGGAGGATAACCGTTTGAATAATGTGAAGCAGATGTGCAAAATTGCGAAGCAGATGCCTTGTCCAAAGTTCTAATGGGTAGGAGTACTGATCACCGTTATCCGCTGCACCAAGAAGGTTACAACGAATGCTAATCAGAATGCAAAAATATGATGTCGAATTGATCTATCAGCCGGGGACTCAGATGCACATAGCTGACACTTTGTCCAGAGCTTGTGGTAAAGATTCCTCCTGCGAAGAGCTTCATTTTGACACTATTGCGTCTATGGATTACACTATGACAGAAACCGCCATACAGACGATACAGCGAGGCCCTAATCGGAAGATGAACGTGTAGGTGGAATGCCAAATATAGCAACAGAGGATCGAAAACGCTCGTGAGAGGCGGAGAATCACATAGCCGTGCCAACTTTGAAGGTTACTTAAAATAGTGATGTTTTAGGCCTATTGCTAGGCAAGTAAAACATTTTTTTCCCCTGGAATTGGATACTTCTCCAACACCCGGATTAGTAAGTTCATTGTAACCTTCTGTTGAAGGACTTCATGGTATCCCGCTGACCAGTAATTTCAGATTATAAAGTTCGCCACATGACCTCTGCTCCATGAAGTTACGGAGTTATTCACCAGAAACATTTGTTGTCTAGTGTATGTAGTCGTACACCTATCCTAACGTTCGTGTCGTGAATTCATAACCACGAGCCTTGATCTTGATTTATAATTGACCAAAAGGGTATATACCGTTGCAAACAAATAATTTCTTTGTGAATTGCATTGCTTTCAGTTGATTGTAACTTATCCTCTCACATTCTGCTACTGTAATTCCATACACTCCGTACAGTGTTTGCGGAACGTTTGATTATTTCATCTTGGTTCTGAGTTTATTTATTGTTGTCTCTCAGGCCTGATAAAGTTTCACTGGGTACCAGCTTGGAGGAGGCACTCGTTTATCGATACGTGCTTTGTGCTGAATGTCAGTTGTCAGTTCAAACGTTTGACTCACTGGTCAATCCCACTCTGGTTACCCCGACCAATTGTTCGTCTAAAGCCGTCGACAACCCGGTCCGTGGAACTGCCTCTTTTGGAGCCACTTTTAGCTGTGACGAAATGGAATATTCTGGATCCCACGAAGTCTTGACACAGCCTGTTCGAATTGAGTTATTTACTAATCGAAGCCAGTTGCAGGCCGCCAATGCAATTTCTCACCAACGTTGCGGTCCACAGGGTGTTCCGATTATTCTGAAAACTTTGCGGTCTGCCGTCTTCACCTTAGTTCCCATACACCGGGCACTGCGAGGACCTCCGAATCCAGAAACAGCCTCTCTTTGGCCATTACCTGGGGGAACTTTGGGCGAATTCCTACCCAAACTAACTGAACTGGATTTGAGCGGTTGTTTGTTGAGTAGGTGGATCGATGTGGCTGAGGTTTGTCAGTTCATTACCGTATATCCTCATTTGGTATCCCCCATTCTGCAGATTTGTGTTCAACTGCCATGGTTAAAGTCTTTGAACGTGAACAGCAATCATTTGCGTCTTCCGTTACCTATATGTTCGGAGAATTTCACAAAATCTAAAGAAACAGCTCTCCGTCTCCGATGTGATCTTGATTCCGAACCGGAATCAAGCGAACATCTGTTTTCTCGGGCATTTCCTGAGCTCCAACGACTTTTATTAGTGCGTTCTCCCTTTTTAAACTGGGTTGATTTAGCACGAATAATGAAGTGGGTCCCTTCGCTCAAATCACTCTCTATTGCACACAATGAGGTAAGTTTTGAGTTCTATCGTTACTTGAAAACCTGCGTCATGTAGATCGCAGTGACTGTCCGTTAGTATGTGCGTGTGTTTGACAATAGATCCTCGCATTTCGTCTGTCTTATGAAAATAGGACATGATTATGGACCAGTTTCCTCGAATTTAAACATATTACAGTACTTCTTCGCGGTTCTGGTTTCGAAATAGCTACTACTAGCGTCAGTTTTTAGTTGTAATCTCGTGCACCTGTGTTTTTCATGTTTTGCTACTATTAATGCGGTTGGTGTTGATTGCATTAGTTGAACACAGCTACCTAGGGCACGGCCTACTATCAGTCATCTATACTAAAAGGGCCCGCCCATCACACTGCTCGTCAAATGGAGTACTTTTTGGCTTATTGAGCCACTGTTCATCGACGCTACCATTGCCTCCTTCTTAAAAATGTGCTCTGAGGTTTTGTTCGCTGTATTCTGTGAATCAACTGGATATGCCGAGCCAATTGCATGTGTATTCTACGTTACACAGTCATTTCTAGTTACTTGTACTTGTCTTACAAATGATTGCAACTACCTTACCAACCTGGATTATCAAGCGAATTTGTTCGGTAACTGTAAAAGATTTAATTGTTGTCGTACGAATTGTTCAAGCAATGTTTATGTGCATTTAGCTCAAAACTTCTAGATTCACCCAGAACGGTAGTGAGCAAACAAACACAGTTGATCACGTATATGATCAAAGCGAAGTGATTGCAGAGTTCAATAAAAAATGTGAGGTTCTATAGCAAGTGAACAAGTTTGGTTGTATGCAAATGACTAATCAGGAAGCAGCAGAGCAATGAAGGACAAAGCTACCAATATGCCAGTGGGATGAGAGGAATGTCTTACTAGTCACAAAAGCATTATTCATTCCGCAGTATGTTATCATGCCTAACCCTGTACTGATGCCCTACTGACTATGTGCGCATACTTTTGTATTGATATGTTGCCAGACCTTACGGTTTATCAATTCCGTCTACTGCAGCTTGTTGGAACCTTGTCGCCAAATTTTCCGCTGTTTAGTCCTACATTATCATTGCTAGTTCCAGGATTAATTTCATCGCCTATTTTCGATTATATGCTTCATCTATGTTATTGTGCTAACCTGTCCCCAATGTGTTGGTGTCGTGCTTCTACAGATTTCCAACAGTCTGTTGATGGGTTCCCCAAACGTGTAACTGGTTCTTGTTTTGTTCTATAACTTCCACTTTAGCTGGGGAACCTCCCCAGTGACCTTCCAGAACACTTTGTTAGGCGATTTCGCCAGCTCACTGAACTAGATATGACTCAGATTGGCATCACGGAGTTGGATAATTTGTTCGCAATTATCGGTCCTTCCAATCAACTGGATACGGTGCATTTGAATCAGAATGACATCGCCACTTTTCCAGAGCTGCCGGTGGGTGACATTGTCCCCCCAAGCGTTACCTCAGACCATGGTGCACAGCTTACGAAAAACGATCCGTTTACGCCTTCGACCTGGTTCCAAAGTTTGCGAACTCTAGGACTGAGATGTACACAGTTCGAGGATTGGCAAGCAATGCGACAGCTACTGAGATTACCAAAGCTTGAACATCTCTTGTTAGCCGACTGTCCGGTCATGAACCGAACGAGCGAGTGAGTATAGATTGCTTTCCTGCCAAGAACTGTTGGATTACACAAAATTGATGCAGTTAAGTGAACTTATCTTCATCCAGCCGTTTGACTGGTTTTTGTTTCAATATTCATGTGTGAATCCTCCATACTCTTTGTGGTTAGGCAACGACGTGTTCACAAAATACGGGGACCCTAAGTCTTCCAAAATCTGTGTCGCCTGAGGGTTTAGGAAGTTCATGTTCACTATAATGGGTGATTGAAAACGCTCTCTGAACCACAACAGTTGACTGCCGTCGGTAACCTGCATACATCCATGTCACTTGTAACTCTGCTAATTAATATTTCGTTCCCAAACCTGTTCAGATTATCATCGCCTTAGTTTCCACTACGGATGCTGATGAAACGTTCTGTGTTATGTTAAGTCCAGCGTTTCTTGTAGACACACGATCGATGCACAAAGTACTTAGTCCCACCTACACAATGTGCACATTTGCCTGTCTTCTTTGCGAGTAAGACAATCCGTAGATCAGGTGCTATTTATCTATAGATGCTTACTCGTCCTAAGCTGTGTCCTGTTTCCATGAGCGTGCAAAACAACGGAGTTTAGGTATTCGCTTCTTGCGATATTGCAAGGTTTTTACAACCCAGTTCCTCGTGACTCGTAGTTAAAACAAACTTTATGTGGATTCATTTTTGTCTTGAAATTATCGACCTATTACGGTTTTCAGTCGCGTCTTCAGAAAGAGAACGAGAAGCTTCTTTTTTCTTAAATAGACTGTGATCAGCCTTGGCTCCAAATCCGCCATACCCATCAAGGTGTTTGCTAAAACTCCAGGTCCACTCTACCTGTGATTTGAGGATTCCAATTTTCAAACTACTACTGGCGATTTCTGTCCATAAACTTATGGACACTTAGCAGCTTGTGTTTGACTCACCCTCCCGCCGGTTAACAAACATCTTTTCAGTTTATCCAATAAAGTTTCTGTCAGATTTATTGGCGATTTCTTTTTGGTAGAAATTCTCAACTTTAAAATGACTTGGTTTGTTAGGCGTCCCGTTGCCTAACCTAACAGTTATCTTACCAAGTTGCTTATGTTTTGTCCGTATAATGTTATGCTGACCTTTTTTAATAATTATCCTCTGTTTAGACAAACTGCTCGACAAGAAGTGATCGCCCGACTTCCTTTCCTATCCGTACTGAATCGCATAGAAATATGTGCGGATGAGCGTCGTGGTGCTGAGTTGGATTATTTAAAACGGTACGGTGCATTGTGGCGCTCATCCGGTGGTGCTCCCTTGGTGTCTACGCCTGGTGCCGGTGACAAATCTTGTATTTCAATGAGTTCGGAGTTCGCGAACGAACATCCTGTGTTCAGCAGATTGTGTAGTAAATACGGTATTCCGGATGATGGAGAGTTCAAGGTAAGCCCTTTTTTACAGGAATAAACTTACTACTGCTGGTATTGCTGATTTCGAAGGGTAAATTACGCAAACTTCTTTCAAGTAATATGCAAGTAGTAGGAAGCTAATTGCCAAGACTAATAATCGTCTAATGGGTAATGCTTAACAGCCAGTCTTCCCTCTCACGAAGAGAGGCCGCTACTATTAACTATAAAGTCATCAGCAAGTTTCTGTAGAAACATTTTAATTTTTTTTAGAAAGAGCCAGCAAAATTAATCACTGTCCAGCGTGCCCCTGTGCAAACTTTGTCAAGGTTGAGGCATCGAAACAAGAAAAGACTTTTCGTTACATCTGCTAGAAGGCAGTCAGTTTGCGTCAGGTGCTCCACGTGTGAGTATCATATGTTTTTAGAAAATCTAGAACGATCACCTTTCAAAAATCACTGACAGTCTACGAGTCCAGTCTCAATTAAGTTATGATTTCACATGAAAAATGCGAAATTATTTTGCGATACTTGGCGACTGTTACTTTTATCGTTAATTTTCAGGAGCAAATTACACGCACTTCTCTCAAAGAACTACCAATTGATGCCAAAAGAAAAATAAACTAGAAAAACATAAACAGGGGCATACTAAATGAGCAGGTTGTCAAATACAGGGTGTTTCATGTTGTTTGGCCCTAAACGAGTGGCACATCCGTTCAGTCAAATTAGCAGAGTCATCTAAGGAAGGTGTTCCGTTTAACATGTTTTAAAGTCAGGAAAATTATAGTCTCGCACAACCACCCGCTCTCCATAACCCCAGGGAATAGCACGGAATGGTAGCATACTCTTTCACAGTGAGAAGACTTGCCGGAAGAATGACAATATTCAACGCCAAGTTCCCCGCATAATGGTATGATAAATCTTCAAGATACCGAAAATGGGGTCAGTTGGTAAGAATGAGTGAATTCACAAATGGGCAGTCACAGTCACAGAATGGTATTACGTGAATAAGGATAGATGATCACGGACGTGTAGGTTACTGAGTCCACTGGATAAGCCATAGTATAGAGGGCCAAATTAATGACAGAATTTTGAGACTTGGTTCCGCACTTTCCACTCTTGTCAGTCCAGATAGCCTGATTTCGATAGTCATTTACTATGTCGATACCAGGTACCGCAACCTTGTCGTTACGACCCACACTCACGTTGGCTGTAGATTTTCGTATCTCTTTGTAAACTGCACAAGTCAGATTGTTTAGTTTTTTCGTCAGATCCTTAGTTACTCTGTTGTGCCGAGCACAACGCTCATCATGCGTAGTCCAGCACGACTGAAGAATATGAGCAAAGCCTTCTGGTTTAACCGCAGTTACCACAGCAGACAACTAAGTGGTCGAATCCGCCACTACGTGAATTCTAGACATCAGTTCAGAAAAGGCTGCATCGAAGCTGGATAGTGAGAATGCAGATTCTGGAAAGGATGCGATCCAGATAGAGCAGAAAGTGGAAAACAGGCCAATTCTTGAAGATTACATTCATCCAGCCTGTGACATAGCCTGTATTATCCACGTCGCGTGGGTATACTTGTTTATTATTACCACACTCTGAACGCGTTCCGTGGCCTTGATGACTCATAATAAAGCCAAACGAATCTTCGTTGGCCACATTCCGCAGGATCGGGCATTGGTCGAAGAGCAGTTTCTCTGCTCGTGACTTACACGGGGTTGGGATGACAGTAGTGAAACTCAATGTTCAGTCCACCGAGACGAATTGGGCGTGAATGAAGCTGTCTCTGAAAAAGAGACGCCAATGTTGAACGAAGTGATGGATTGTATAGTCGATACCTTTCGGCTTATTGTGTTAGACTACTAAAACTAACGAAGTGATTCACCTGTTAAATCAAATGTTATCTCAATAGGTGGACTTGTTAGTGTGGCTTCAGAGGCACCTGAGTGGTTTCATCCATTGTCGAACGAAGTTACCGTCATTAGTTAGTGAAGGCTTTACTTTTCTAAGTGGACAGGATTTCTGAGCAAGTAACTATATCGAAGACATCTAGTGACAGCCGAATTGAATAGATTCCTCGTGATATATACCTATGGTTGCGACGTATGACCATGCGCCCCTTCTTCCGAGTGTTGATTTCCAATCCGGCTAGCTCCAAGATACTGGATGTTGCTCAGGTTTCTTCGTTAGATTCTCCGTAAGAAGGATGTGATCATCAGCTTACCACAATGTTGTGGAACTGGTAGCCACACTCTGGCTGACATAGAGGCGGCACCCCATCCATTATCGTTTATATCAAAGGTGATAGTGGGTCACTCTGGCGTCAACTACGTTCAGACCGACAGTCAGAGGCTTTGAATGTAACTGATACATTTAGATATGAACCAGTAGTACAGGGTGTCTCTCCCAGTCTGACGATCGAGTCCTGTTAACTGGATCCGAATGCCTTGGGCACATCATTGAAAGTAGCAAACTGGTTAGAAGATGTTGAACAGGAATTCTGGAGCAGCGCGTGAGACACTTAGTTCACCTCAGGGTCACCATCATGACTCATTACTGCTAACAAAAGTGAGCAATTGCAAGCGCATATTCCAACGGCTGACCAATATCTTGTGGAAACAACGTACCAACGTTGAAAATACGGTGTTAGGTCTGGGGGGTCGTTAGGAGTGGTTAGGTTGTTTATTTTTGGGGTGAGCGTAATGCGAGGGCGTTACAAGTGAATCGGACAACCCTCTGTTGACGCAAAGGGGTTTAAATATCCCTCTAAGGCGTGTGGTTTCATGCCCTTCATATGTTTGGACGGTAATTTGTATAAACCCAGAATGGATCATCCTGTGCACCCCTCAGTGAGAGATGTTTCTTCTCTGGCGATTAGATCGACCAAGAGCAGAGACGTGCAGGATGGTTTCTCACCTGCATGTGACTGAGTCGATGGTCCATCAGATCACCACTAGCCTGGTGATTCTGAAAACCACGATTTGCTTTGCAAACTCCTCCCTAGTTTCGGGAGAGGATTGCGAGGGTATGGTCTTTCGTGGATGGTACACTGTTGTTGTTGACCTTCTGTATGTAATTCCTGTTGGCGTAGGCTCTTACTGCCACAAAAACACGCTGTTGAGTGACGACCACTCTCCACACGTACGGAAACAATTGAGAAACTTGCTTGTTCATTAGTTTTTTGTTCCTACTATGATAAGTATGTTTGCTTGGAGACTACGATAACTGCTGTCAGTTCATTTCCATGTATGGAAACCTTGCTATCTAATTCGAGCTGGATCTCTGCAGTTTGGACCAAACGAATAAACCATTCAAAGTGTCCTGTTGCTTGAGGCTTTACGTTCAATATTGCATCCGGCTGTGGGGCTGTTTTCGCTGGTAGTAGGAACGAGATTTGTGTCAGATTAGTACGTATAGACACGTCCTATTATTCTTGAGTGAACGACCTAGGAAATAAGGATAAAACCGGTGATGGATTTCACGTCCAGTTGGACATAAATGTGCCAGTTCAGCGGCAAGCCTTAGGGGAGATTCCAACTTAAGCTGTGATTAGTCGCACCCTGTGATTTTCCTGAACCTGAGTTTGTCCTAGTTGTGTTTGATGAGATGTGCGTCCCTTCCGTGTCGGCTGAAGCTAATCTTGGTCGGAAAGTTATGTTCATAGTCGATGCAGTCAAACATCGTAAGTTGCTGGGTGCCACTTTCTATTTCAATTCGCCCCTGGGTCTCCTTTTGAATAAAGAGCAGCTGATGACGACAAAAATGAGCCGGAAGAAGGAGAACTAGGAGAATTTCAAACCAGCTGGCTGTCAGTTGTGAAACTTCGCTTGATGTTCAGTGACGTATTTCTTCAGTGAAATTGGCATGGACAGACAACATCCGTCATCAAGTGAAACTTTTATGTAGGTGCACATCTAACGAATTGCCAGCAAAGAAAAATACCTCAAAATGTCAATCCCTCTCCAAGATACCGGAGTGTTAGCACGCCAGAAACAGGGAGGTAATACCAACTTCTCCACCTAAAGGTAGCGTAAGCCATCAAGGAAACTTAACTTGTCAGTAGACAAAATTTGGTTATTACCTGCTCGATCCCAGTTAAAGAATTGTAAGGAATGGTAAATGATTCAACTGCATGATCATTGCTATCTGTATTATTATTATTATTCTACCGGGTAAAGTGCATTCGGTTTGACCTTAGCGCATTATTTGAATTTGCCATATTCACCGAACATTTGTTTCGAGGGCAGCTAACATCGTTCCATTGTGTTCCATCAATTGAGGTTTCTATTACATCGAATCTACTGTGCTGACCAGTCTTGTCGTACACAAACTGAAGCGGCATTCATCTAATGCCAGGCATCGTACTGCTCGGGAACCTTTTAAGCACAGTGTCATTACCTCCTTACTTCATAGTAATCATGTGGATAATAAAAGCAATGTCAAGTAAGCACATTATTCAATGCAACCTAATACGAACCTAAACACTGAAAGATCAATGCGATAACTGATTATGGTTTAACCATGTCAATTGATCAACGTCAGGCTGAATATCAATCAGAAAAAGACTTTGATCCACATTTTCAGAAGTTAGAAGCGTCCTCTCAAGTTCAGTTTCTTCTCATTGTCTGTAACTGTCCTTGTCAGTTGCTCATTTTTTGACATTTGTTAGTAACCACTTAAAAATCGGTTTAATCATGCGCTGATGCGAACACCCACTTATCTTACCCATGTGAACGTTATTCCAATTGCAATTGAATTAGTATATTACGTGAAAGGCAACTGATGGGCTAGGTGGTTTTTCTCTGCGATGGAGATTCATGCCTTTGACGCACAACAGCATGAGTCATCTGGAGGCGGATTAAGCACGATTCATTGTAAATATGGCCAAGGCTCTGGTTTCATCCTAACAACCGACAACTTGATTCATTATCATCATCATAGCAGCCATGAGCCTGACCAAAAGGTGATGTGGCTCTGGCCGCCGCTCACCTCAGCAGTGACGTGGAATATCCTAGAAGAAAACGTTACTAAGAAAGTTGAAAATTATTAATAGTAGACTAAGTGGAAGAACTAAAAATGGTATGGATACAGGTACGCCATTGACTGCGAAACATCGCCAGTGGTTTGAGTGATCACGAGGACCCCATCCAGGCAGGCGACACCTACCCACTTTGCTCAATGAAGCCATCAGGGTCTTCACAGTTCGTAACCACGTTGTTGGTTGACCACCACGCGGTTTTACCCAACTGTTGGTGGCCTCAGTATATAGTGCTCGTTACGGTAAACGATCAGATGACATACGGAGTACGTGACCCAACCATCGCAAGCTGTGTACCGTGATTAGTTGACCAACTGATCGCGCATCCCGAGCGTTCCGGAATACGCGCCGGCGAACAGCCACATTGCTCACGCGATCAGTCCGCTTAATATTGGCCAATTGGCGGAGACAACGATGGTCAAACATAGCAATCCTGTTGATATCTTCCTTGTGAACAGGCCACGTCTCCGGACCATACAGCAAAATGGAACGCACACAGGCATTATGTACCCTTCCTTTCAACGACAACGGGACGTCTTTTTGACGCCACAGATGACGCAGTTTGGCAAAGGCAACGCGTGCCTTTGCTATCCTCGTTGATATCTCATCAGCAATATTACAGGCTGACGAGATAGTGCTACCCAAGTATGTGAAACTGTCCATAGTCTCAAGCGGATTACCTGTGATGAAGAAAGTGGGAGTTCATGTGCCCCAGTCTGATCATCAGACTGGGGCACTGATCAGAATCAAAATCATTGTTGGGTACTCATAGCCCAAAACTCCTGACGGTCAACAAAGTAGTTCTTATGTGACAACATCAGCTGATCTTTTGTGCACAAAGGACGCTAATGCAATCAAACTCCTTGCCAGAGAATAGATTACCTCAGTAAGGTGTGGATGTTTGAAATTATTTTTGTGAGTTCGTTCATCTGTTGTTGTTATCGTTGTTGCTACGTCCATTGTTATATGAAGCTTGCTAGTATTACATTAATGAGTGACAGAAGTTTAAAATGTATTACCGGCAGACGGTGTAGCAGATTTGCTAATATAGAAAATACTCGATTGTAAAAAGTCGAGCGTCGGTTGGACTCGAACTAGCTGATTCGAGTTTGACCAGGACCTGACGTTGTTACAATGGAGTCTCTTCTGAGTTCATAGTGTGTCAAGGAACTTCTCTGGTGTGGCTGTGGATTACCATATCCAAAGCAGGCTTGGACGATGGGCTGTGGAGATATGACCCTGATAGTGCATTCATTTTGGTAAACGCAGTCATACTTCAGTGATATACAGTGCGTTTTCACCAACTCGACTCGATTAGGACGTTTGTCATTGTTGTGACTAAAGTGCGTTGTTTTCAATCCCTTTCTCTGCATAACTGAACAGATACGAACTGCGCTATCTTGGACATCACAATACTATGTGTATCGATTGATTCCTTGCAGACGTTTGTACTCAGTTGTTGTGAATGCTTGTGACGTAGATATTTGCATGGCTCCAATTCCTTGTTAGCTTGAGTTGCTGGGTTTAGCGTATTGAAAACTGTTGCCTCTACTTGGGTTATTCTTCTCGAAATGTTTTTATTGCTTATTTTAAGATTTCGTCTTTCTCTGTATGAATACGCCTTTGGTTTAGAGGTGTAACACAAGTATAACCCACTAATCTCACATTCTTCTCTCGTCTTGAGTGTCGGATCGTATATTCCGATTTACGGAGTTAGCTGTGTTCCATATATGCAAATGTAGAGCTTGAAGTATATTTTCTTTCATTGTGATCCTAATTTCCTGTCAATTCTGCACCACAACACCTAGTGTTTTTCGTTCTTTGCTTCTTGACAGTGTACATCGGTCTGGGCACAAAAATTGCGTTTTATATGTCTGTCAGTTAGTCCACCTGAGTCTTCGGTTTGTGCCTTTTGAGTCTGTTTACTGTCTGGTTAATAGACGTGAACGGTATGCTGTTACGTCCCCGAAGTTTATATTATTTATCTATTTATTTTGATAGCAAGTCACCCACTCGCTAAAGGAAGGCCTTACTAGCATCACATTCGTCCTTGACTATCCAAAAACGGCCAATTGTCCAGCAGGTCTGTCAACCGCGCCAAATGTGGTCCGCCGCCTGCACGGTCGCATGACGGTAGGCCACTTGCGTATGATGGTGCGGCGTCTGTTCAAGCTACCGCCCACAGTCTCCTATGATCTGATTGTCCAGGGCGAACGACACTTAAAAGTCAATTCCGAAGTTTTGTTGGATGCGGACACACGAGAACTTGGCTTCTATTGCTTAGAGGATGGTGATGTGATTTTTGTAAGATTGCATGACTAACTTGAATCCACCTGACCGGCGTTTCACGTTAAGATTTTTTGTCATTGATCGGTTTCGGTTAATAACTGACTTGCTGCTTACACGTATCGCTTCAGTTTGTGTATATCTTTTGCGGGCTGCTCATATGGGGTTTTATTTGTTGCTCTCATTGCGGTCGCTGTACTCGGCAGATATGATAAACCGACCTGTTTGAACAATTTCTGTGTTCCATTCAACCGTATGCTCTATGAATCTTCTATTGATTAATTTATTTGGACTGTTTTTTTGCCTTATGGACTACAAATCCATAATTCAATTGTCGAGTTGACGGGAATCATAGACGGTCATCATGCATTGTGTAGTATGGTGGGAATCCGATTTTTATTTGATAATCTTGTACATTGATTTCCGTTTGATTCCCCACTTGATGAAACCGCTAAATATTGATGACTTGCAGGAAATGGCAGATTAGCTGTAATGCATGTATTTTCTAGCCTTGACAGTGAAAGAAGCTCTTTAAAGATGGAGATTTACACCGGCAACGTGATTAGCACATAATTATCATTGATTACTCTATTGATGGTATTTTTCTAACGAGCACACCGTCATGATTAATAAAAATTAGCAATTAACCACCCTAACCATTAAGTTAAAGTTCCAGTTTTCAAACCACAGTGAAGTGCTGAGAAATACTGAACCTTGACGCGGTGTGACGGCATGCCCATCTTGACCTGTTAGTTTAAACTGGGCACTGTGCTGATCACATTAACAGAGCCACTCATGCCAAGCAAATCAGCGGGTAGAGGTCAGACAAATCACATTCTCCTGGTGGGAGGTTGTAAAACAGCTGATATATTTTTCCAGAAAAAGTACTAGTACCGATGCACTACCACCCACTCCCTGCCTTGCAGCACAGGCTTTAGTTGAGAACCGTAATCGTTCTTCTGTCTAGGTCTGGGCGTCTCAGCAGTATTTCACCCCATATAGAACCATGAATATTCACAATGCCAATAATTCCGCATTGCATCAGCTGTCACACAATATGAAGCAGGTCGCATGCAGCAGAGTGAATAGGTGAGAACATGCTGTTACAGACCCCTCACGATACCCGTTTCTAATACTTACTCTATTGATCTCACAACACGTTTGTAGCTTATAGTGACATTGTCCCGGTAAGTCCTATATTTTTTTATCCAGGCTCCGGTCTCTCTCGTCCTCTAACTAGTCTTACGATATGAATTAATATGGGCGTTTTCAGTGTTCGATCTGTAAGGCAGCTGTAAGGCCGCTCTCGTACGAACGTTAGACTCATTGAACGTTGATATGTGCTGTAGTTCAGAAACTAGAAACCAGGACAGTAGTCAGTGTATCAAACTGGCAGTTCCCGTACTGTCTACTCGATACGGATGACTACCCGGTCGCCGCTACCGGTTAGGTTGGGATGGGTTTGTTCCTCGGCAGCCCCAACCGCATTGTTAGATTGGATTCCCGTCAACAGTAGACACTGAGTCGTCCGCTTAACAGGTTCTGGTCAGGCCAGCTCTAGATGTCAAATCTTTTGAAATCGATTTATTGTGCCTGCTTATGTTTCAAGGAACTGTGATGACATCTGTTCCGATGATGCATTTTATCCGGAGTTGGCCGCTCTCTTTAGTTCAACACCTAACTGTTATAGTCATTTTGACCCAATATATTAAAGTCCAGGTCATCATCATTTTCAGCTTTGAGTCATACCCGTGAGTACTGTAGCTCGGGTTCCTGTTGATCCTGACAGTGGTCCACGAAATAAGAGAGTAATAAATAAGTGTAAACACATAGCGGAGGGAAATACGAAGTGGGAAACAAGCAAGCGAAGATAGATGACACTTCTCGACCTTGCTCAGCTTTCACAGCCCGTGACCACTTCATCGCCTGATTGTCTTATGGTTTTTAAAATCATCAGTGGCCACCAAATAATGCGCTGTATAGCAAACGTCCCATCGGCATATGGAGGATGTGACCTGACCAGCGAACACTGTGCATTTTCACTATCCCGACTATGTGCACACAACTTCAACAACTTGACCTACCTCAGCGAGATCCCTTTGTGATTGGGAAAACCTCCAGAGTGCTTGTAGTCCAATCGAGTCAAAGGTAGTCTTTAAGTCCAAACATAACAAGACCGTTGACTGGGAAATGGAGTGCTGATACTCCATTGCTGATCGTAGGGTGAAGGTGTGACCGATACATCCTCGACCAAGCAGAAACCTGCCTGTTCTTTTTTTCGGCTCTTTCTGTGCAGTAGAAACCGGCGCATTGTGTGACCAGTGAGCATCTTGAATGCGGTAGTGACAAGGGAAATATCCCCGTGGTTGTCGCACGGTGTCCTGGCCCCTTTTTTGAGAGTTAAAATGACTGTTGGTAAGCACCAGTCACTTCTTCAGTCTCCCATACGCAACAGAGGAGTGCGGTCAGTTCAGACCACAATCTCTCTCCTAGGTCAGCCGTCTTGGTTAGGCTGAGTCCCGTTTAGACCACTGGTTTGGGATTGCATCACACCGCTCGGATAGTGGTGGGTGGCTGTTGCAACTGTGTGTTGAGCATATGTTGTTTTTAGCTTAATTTTTGACATCATGCGCATCATTCTTCTAATCGGCGCCCCCCTTCGTGGAATCAGACCTGGTTTCAGAACTATCATGTAGCTTTTAGTTATAGGCGACATGGCGTCATTCTTGTTGGGGGTATATACTTGGATTCAGACCATGCGTTGGTACATTTTTGTAGTTCAACT
>JTDE01000889.1:46063-77307 GCA_014338405.1 Paragonimus skrjabini miyazakii
TGATACAGCCATGAGCACTAATGTCACCAGGAGTACGCAAAACTACCTGTCCATTCGAAACACAAACACTGTATGATTTTGATGAAAACGTCTCGTGTACTCCGAAACAATTCACGGTGAATATCGAAACCGGTGGTATTTAAAACCATCTGCACGTTACTGAAGCAACGTATCATAAAGCAGACGATATCTTACAACAGAATATTAGATTCGCCAGGTGCTAACAGCGATTTACTGACGTGAAGTCGACTTGATAACCCAATCAGCAAGTGCTTTCATACCCAAGAATGTTTGTGTACATCTCTGCTTATCCTCATAATGTCTACTCAACAAGGTAAAGAATTCCCGAATCGTTGATCCATATCCAATTTCATCCCATTGAATACAAATATTCAGCGAGTTCGACATCACATAATGCAGACTAAGTTTGAGCCTGACAACAGTTTCGATAGTTGCTCCACGTATGACCAGTACACACCCCAAGACAAAACGACCGAGTTACCCGATATTCGTCACATTGCGTCACACAATGCACATCTCTTTTATCCTACTAGCTCAACTTACTGAAAGTTGTGATAGCAAAGAGGTTGTTGGCACTCATATATCATCCGTGTGTTAATAAAATACGTGGGAAACTTGACCATGGTAAGGCCACAGGACCTTCCGGTGGATGTGTAATACTGTCACTACCCGAACACACGCGAACTGCTCGTGAGTACAATGCTTATTTTAACGACCACAGCGTGAAAAGTGCAGGTGTTATTGTACGAGCTTAATACAAACCGGGATGTGGGTGACAGACCCGTATTGCATGGCGGGCCGTTACTATTCTGAAGCGGAAATAACCAGCGAGAGTATGTTGGGTATAGTTTCATCATTGATAAACAGATGCAAACTTGGGTGAGTTTGTAAAACTGGATTATGGTTTTTGGGTAAATGTGAGATCCTCGTATAATCTTAACGATCTAGATATGCTGTCAGTGTTTTCCTGATGAGTCCCTCCCTATACATGGATCACAATAAGGCAGGGTGACCATCCATTTTCTGAACGAGACAAATAAACTGTCCAGGAGTACAAACCATTCAAGGAAGCCGTACAAGCTGGGATCTGAGGGTCGTCTGGATGTTAGATATTGTGGGAATTGATGAGTAACCATTCCTGGCTCGAACGTGAACAGTCTGCGAAAATAAATCATGCGGCAGACGTAACGTTTGACGATCTGTTAGAAACAAGTCTGTGGTTTCCCAGGACTCGCACTCAAGCACACGACTAAGAAAAGGAAGTAAGGTGAGTCGTCAGTTGTTTCCCGAGTGGCCCATCTTCACATATGCACAGTAATTGCGGCAAGATGGTCTTCATTTTCAGGGAACCAGGGACAAACCGAGTGTCCTTCCGTTACTGTTTAGTACCACAAACTGTTCTACATAAGTGACGTCATCGCCGGGCTGAATAATCGAGATAGGACGGGATAAACCTTTGTGAATCATGTGCTTACTGAGAGGCGTTTAAATCATTGGAGACTAACGTGGAGTCAACTTATCAGTGAATATACACGTTAATCATCAGCTGACCATTTGATGCAATTGAAACCAATGTCGCATAGTTGATTCAAGGCGAAAATGCTGGATAAAGATTTCCAGTGTCAGAGTGCATCTATCAGATGCGACTGCTTACTGACAAAATAGCATATAGGTTCAAAATGAATGTCTGACTACCATCGTGTTAGTGCCCTTTAAAGGTCCAACTGTGTTTATTTTCAGTCAAACGTATTTTATCCGTATACACTGCATTCCATCCGATTGAGAACCAAAGGGCTGACATTCAGTTCATCGATATATATGCTATCAATAGATTATAGATATATATATATATGTGCACATATATATACATATATGTCAATAACTCTTACCCAGATGGACGCCAGCGACACGTTCATACACGGCTGAACAAAAAAGAACAGAGTAGTTTGTAGTGCTCAGCCTGTACCCATGTGATTCGTGTGTCCGATGTATTGCCCTAGCGTACACGTCTCTACCCTCTAAGTATATGTATTAGTTAAACATTCCCTCATTCCAAGTGAGCGAGTATGGCGTATGCTCCCCGGTATTCATTCGGCCACCGTTTCTCACTCTACATTGTACACACTGCTAATGCGTTTACCAGATTTAACATGGTTTCATCCAACTCGGCATTCTCACCGGAAAATTAGAAACATTTGGTAATGGATTAAAATACGGACGTCGACCAAGTGTGTCACGACTTCGAATCTGGCGGTTGGATGGAAGATAGATTTTTGTGGTGATTCTAGGTTGAGTAATTCTCTTAGAGCATGTGCATTCGCGTATTACAATGTGATGGTGCCTGTGTGAGCTGATGCTCAATCGACTGGAAGGATGTAGTCACGCTTTCTTACTTGCAACATCAGTAGTCCAAACCACAACGGTTTGCCACAAACACATTTATTCCCAATGATGTCAAACCTAGATCAGTGAACATTTCAAGGGGATCATACTCCACCCCTCCAGGAGAGTCTTCTACGAGATTCTGCTTGTCTCACGAAATCCACTACTTACCTTGATCTGATTTGTCACCTAACCTTAATCTCATAGGAGATCTTTGAGATCACCCTAGTAATATACTTCTGAAGAATGCGAAACTGTAGACGCTTCGTCGTACAAGATTGATGCTCAGAATGTATGACAACAGATGAAACCAGAATGCATCGCAGATTATATCAACAGCCTGCAATGTGGAGTTGATAGAATTCTCTTTGTTAAATGTTGACTAATTCCGTACTAGTATACGAAGGTGAAGGCGTTTCTATTTTCCAGGTAGTCCAAGCGGATTTCAATGTTCATTTCTGTCCAGCGGTACGCTCTGATAAAATAATGTGGTCATGTGTGAAGAGACCGTGAAAGATTTACTGTTATCTTTTAAGATGAGTAGATTTTAGCATCAGTGGTACTCGCTTGGAATTGCCCAAATATTCCACACTGTGAAGTTGTGCACGTGAGTAAATAGAGTGCAAAACTCATATGCTTTTCAAATTTGTTCTGCTGTTGATTGATGGATGTTAACTGCCCCATCTGATTGGTGGTCTCGAAAAATCCACCTATTTAAAACTCCAGTGCAGTTTATCAAATAAATCGTGGATTCCCCGGATCATCTTCCGCAATACGTCTGCTGCGAGTTTCTGAATATGTGAGGGTCCATTTATGATGCATCTACTGTAGACTTCGGCACGGGTGTATTTGACTTAAACAGACATTTGATCTCGGAGAAATGCCTGGAGTTGTTAGGAGCTAGACGGAACATTCCTCCTGGCACTTCATATAATAAATCTAAAGAGATATCCGTAGTAATTTGAAACTTAGCTTAATGGCTGATCGTGAGGCTTGGTTAGTGGAGAAAGTTAAGGAAATGGAAACCGCTTTTGCTTCAGAAAACATCGGTAGACTCTTTAAGCTGATCCGTGCCACTGGCCCCAGGTGACCGTCTGTCGGCGAGACAGATGGCACACTAATCCCTACTAGTTCCAGGATGTTAGAGAGATGGGCGGAACACCTTGAGGGTTAATTTAACAAAACCATTTAGATTGGAGTTGAAAGTCAAGGTGGGTATCTTGATCAGGTTAACCTCAGTGCTCGAAGACAAGTACTTAAGGAATTTTAAACCATTTCCGCTCCATCCTATGGTGCCAACCCATATTGGAATCATAACTTGTGGCATTCGAGCAATTATCCACCAGTCCATACACGATCACGAATTTTACATGAATCGGAACCAATGGTTACGCTTCTAAACTCATCATTATCACCTGACGTCATCTATAATTGCACATATCTCACCAGAACTATCTGAACTCGTACGAACAATATAAGGGAGTAGTCTATACAGTACCTCATTGGTTGGTCAGTGTTCTTAATGCATGCATCAAAAATGTTCTCGCAGTGAAGCTGTCCGCCAATTTTTCCAGGATCCCCATGTTCATATGACCACCAACCTGGAGTGCAGCCTATTCTCGATGCATCACTTCCTCTTCATATCTTTAGCCCTTCTTTCTCATTCTGGATATTCAAAAGGCGATGACCTGGGTGCCAGCGGCTATCTTTGACAGCTGATTTTGAGCCATTTCGACCATCCATTTTGGGCCAGACAGTTTCTCAAACAGTAATTTATTACAAATCAACACGAACTGCCCTACTTTCTGTTGATTGAACACAAATCATAGATCTCACTGATTAAGACTCATATTCCGAAAAGCGTAAGTCGGTCTGTCACTTAATTGTGGGCATTGTGTCGATAGCTTGTCAGTTCTTAGAAGTGCGAGGTACTAGGCTTTAGTCTGCTCCTAAACATCAAATAGACGCGCAGAATCCTTTGCTGTTTTAGCTTATGCTACTAATGAGTAGTTAGAAACATATGAACAATAAACCGGCTACCGTGAACATATTTGAAAACGCCCCGAATGACGCACGAGCACCTTGCGATATCTCATCCTAACCTGGGAAAAATATACTAAACACGACTACCTGACAGATGCGCTCAGTTTATCGTGACTCACTCTTAGGAAGATCAGTTCCAGCTATACATTCGGGTAGTGCATAACAGCGGAATTCGTCTCCAATGCCCATATAACAAAACGTTTCACGGTTAATTCAAACGAACAAGGTTAATGTATTTGCTTGAGTGTCATTTGAAAGTTTTTGTCAAAGTAAATTCCCGCAAATTCAATCACCTGAAATCCTTGCACTAGTAACTCATTACAAGCATCGCCGTCGATGTAATCTGTCATCTGCGACAGGAGTAGAAGGACCTATCCGCAAATCTCCCGACCAACGATTAGTCTTTGAAGCGTAGTAGAGTTTGAAATCCGGCCTGCACTTAAAAGGTCAGCTGTCTTCCACCTTCGAGAGGTAAACATAGCTGGTATTGTAAAACCTTCCGAATATGTTACTGCTTGTGCAGTGCACTCCAAAAGCGTCATAATCACAACTAACTCATCGCAGGTGGAGTAAGTATCCCCCAGTTATTCTGTCGCAGATCCACTGAGAACAGTACCAAAACCCTTTCCAGAGTCATATACGTGAAAATGTATCTGCCAAATGTAACAGCGCTTTATTACTTGACATTGATATCATTCCAACATTTACCGCAGGAATGTCTTCCGTAGAAGATAGGCAAGAAAAACACCACTGCGGCGCAAGTGGTTATCTGAGAAGAAAGCTATATGGTCAGGTTAATGACCACAACAGTGTCTGGTATAACATGACATGATAGAAAATGCAGAGGGAAAAGTTGAAACTTAGTCTCATGATTGCGACCGACTCTTTAACTTCGGATAACCATTTTCTGTCTAAAATTGAATTGCAAACCTCAGTTAAGGATGATGCAATTCACTCATTAACCGATATGAGGCTGTCCGACGTTGTTTGATGATTTTCACCAAAGAATTTTTATCCCTGTTCTTTTGTTGGTACTATTTATCAAACCTTATCTGAAACTACTGTTGCATTCTTTCTCAGTGGGGAAAGAACTCACGACAGACTTCGCAGTTGTGTCACTGACTGCCAAACGCCCATCCTTAAGCTACCCTAGTTGGTGTATACGACACCTGAGTCACAATCACAACGGTGTTGAGCCTGATCAGAACGTACGGTGACTCAGATCGCCGCTCACCTCAACAGTGACGTGGAATATCCTAGAAGAAAATGCTACTGAAACTGTTAAAAATTAATAAAATAAAACCAAGTAAAAAAAATTAGAAACGGTATGCCATTGACTACGCTGCTCCACCATCTCGGGTAACGTTTCTAATCGGCAGTTTGAGTGATCATGGATGCTCCAGCCAGGCAAGTAACACCTATCCACTTTACTCAACCAGGTGGTCAGGGTCTTCATATTTCGTGACCACGTTGTTGCTTGACCACCATGTGATTTCATCCAACTGTTGGTGGTCCACCGGTAGGGTAGACGCTCAGCTGACATGAGGATTGCGTGATCCAACTACCGCAAACAATGTAGCATGATTAGTTGACCAAGTAATCACTTCTTCCGGGCATTCTGTAATACATACCGGCAAACAGCCGCATCCTTATTGATATGTGCTAATTAGTGGAGACAACAGTGGTCAAACAGCAAGTCCGTTAACTTTTTCGTTGCGAACAGACCACATCTCCGTACCATAGAACACACACAAAGCATTACATACCCTCAGCGACAGCCGGACGTCATTTCGATGCCACAGGTGGCGCAGGTAGGCAAAAACAATTTGTGTCTTTGGTATCCCCGCTGATGTCTCATCAGCACTATTACAGGCTGATGAGATAATGTTACTTAAGTGTGTGCAACTGTCCGCAGTTTCAAGTGGATTGTCTGTGATAAAGAGCATAAAAGTGGGAATGTCCTAGCCTTGAAGCAGCAATTTGAAAGTGCAAAACGCATTCCATGCAAACCAGCTTGGTCATTCAGCTTGTTCAACGTGATCTGTATGTCTTCGGCATGGGGAATAAGTAAGTCAGTGTCATCCGCATACTCCATGTCCGTCAACCCAGCACCAGGAGGAACCTCAACACCAAACGTACTGCTGTGTATTGAAAACTACCTGGGCGAGGGAGTTTTACTCGGACAGTGTGCGTCAGCGTGATGAGAATGAACGCCATTCATTGAACCCGATATGGAAACCACATCCATCACTTCGTCCAGTGAATGCACATTCTGGACCTTACTGGTTAAGGGACACGTTGTGAGGGACCTAGACTCTTCGTTTCTATACGTCTTCAGCCTATCGCTCTTTTTGTATATGCAGCATCCTTTGAATTTTGTGAATGAATTCACTTGGATCTTAAGTAGACGAGCTGAAGTACCGCTTTGGACGAATGAAACTGAGAGGATTCGTATCGCTTATCCAGCGATGGCCAACGCCTGTTGTGTGGTTTCCATTGGTTGTGCTGGCTTTTCGATCTAGTACTCTATGTTTAATGTCTGATAGTCTTCGATTACCTGATTTTCACGCTTCTACATTTACCTCAGAGTGATCGAATACCATATCCGAAACATGACACACGAGCAAGCAAAGAAGTAATAACCAGGGCCACCAGTATGAATTTCCCCCCGAAAATAGCAACGTTCACATGTGCTATTATCGGGTTGGTCTACCGCTGTTGAAATTTACATCACTGATGCTCCTAAACAGAGTGTGCATAAACTCCGTCATGTGATCTTGCTCTATTAACTGTTACGTCTTCGAAGGCGTTGTCTATTCGTCTTTGGCACTTTAAGTAATTTTATTCCACCGAGGCCATTATTGTTCAACATCTTCTTCAGGGTGCAGGTTGATGTAAGAGACTGACGTTCGCGCTGGGAAGTCTATGACGAAGAGAAACAGTTCCCACTCAGGCACTTCAATAAAATCCTATGACCGTATACTTTCGTTTTCAGTGAACATCCGCTGACAGCTATTTCATCATGGTTTCCGTTTGTTTCATAAACCTGCAACTATCTCTGTACAACTGTCCCCAGTAATTCAAGAATCTCGCATTCTAGATTGCACATTTATCCTCCGTTTACGTCCACATAGATTAGCCCAATTTTCTGCTTGTCATTCACCATATCGAGCTCAACGGATTTTTATCGGGTCACATGCTTTACTGACGAAATGAATGGGCGATATTCAGTAAACATGGTCTAATCAAACAGTACCGAATAGTGCTTAACAGCAACATCAAAAACTGTTTTATTCGTTGCGGACAAATGTTTATTCCGTCAAGGCACACGTGTAAAGGTGCAACTGCCGAAGGACGGTTATCTTGCCTTCCGCGTCAGATAACTGATTCTGTCCGTCCTCATCCATTTTGTCTAGCCATTTGTGTGCTTCTAAGGTTGTCGAACTTCACGTATTTCTTCCTTTGCTTAGGTCATCTACTTAGTGTGCATTGGCTCAGAAGCTCATGCTATCCAATCCCTCATTTCATAACCACGTTTGATATTTTAAAAAAGTTACTTGTCGTTCACTCTGTAACAGCGGTGCGTACACAACATGATGGTCGATCTTTAATTCCGAAGCCATGAGTCTTACACGGTCACTTGCCTGTACAGCGAGAATACGCAGTTGTGGCCCGTTAAACGATTTTTTCATTACAGAAAATTTCACCGTCTATTATGCTACTCCTAATAGATGGTTGGGCCTTTCTGCGTCATCAAACGAGTGTTGTGGTCTATTCTTATTGTCGTTTCAACTTGCTGAGTTGTGTCGAACTAAGCAGACGTTTTGCCCACTTACAGCCTACCGAAGCGCTAACGCTGTCAGACTATTCGCGGTCCATTTGTTACGACTCTGGTCTGTGCCTGTCGTAGCAGCATATACACAGTGCCCACGTTTTCCGAAACTTGAAAAGCACAATCCTGTTGAGATGATGCTGCTTACGGATTGTTTATCAGTTCCACCAAAAAAGAAAATCCGGTTGCACGACATTTTGACCGTCTGCCACCCCTTCTGTCAATGTGGTTAAACAGACTTTAGCCTACCAGCTACTTCTCGTCACCTATCTATGGTTCACTAACACATGCAACCCTCCCCGCCAAGTTTTTGACTTTTCTTTGCCATCTATGACACTGTGTGTATGAAGCTTACTATCCTATTCTCTGCCGGCCCATGTCTGTCTATCATCTATTCTCTTACGCACTACAAGACGTTTTGCTCCCTGTCCAAACCAAAACGGCCCCTCTGAGTTACGCTCCGCCTCAGGTTAGACTAGCTCCTGTCCAAATTTGTGCGTATGCCGCTCCATCTCTCCCAGCAATCACAGGTCGGTCCAAAACGTGGGTGATAGCATTGACAGTCAAATTAGGGAGCGGAACAAGCAGTGATAATTATTAGGAAATTTGGTCAAGCAGAAAAGAAAATACGGTGTCTGTGTGCATACGCGTGGATTCATACTGCGAGTGTTCACACTTGATTTGATCAAGTATTGCTCGGGCCACCCAACAAGAAAGTTCCTTTCTTTCTGTTCGTCTGTTCCCGCGTGTTTGCTTGTGTGTATGCCGATACGGGTGCGTGTATATACACATACACGTAGGTAATTTATGTGAGAGAATATCTGAAGTGCGAAGTTCTGTTTACGCATCATGACAATTGACGGACAGTAGTCAACAGGTTGGCCAAAATGCTAGCCCAACTTCCCTCCGCTCTCTGTATGTTAACCATTTATGTTGATTTATTTTCGTGCTTCAGTCCAATCTATGTCTTCTCCTTCGTTGCGGCGTAGCACACTGATAGAAGTTTACAATTTAAAGAATGATTCACCCATTTATTCTAATCTGCGTTTTTACTTTCCGGGTGGCAAACTATTCTCGTTTATTCGCGATATCAAGGTCGTTGTGTAAAATCAGTCGAACTTCCTCATTCAGTGATGGTGGCCATTTTAACGCTGGCTAGAATCAAACTGGAACAGTATATCGGAGCTACTGCATTTATTGCTGAAGTATTTGATGTGGCTCTCCATAGCCGGTGCCATTGATAAGAGGCTCGTAGACTTTCCATGAATGCGATCACCTATTTTGGGCACTACTTTACTTCTACCAACCAACAGGGACGGTAGCCGATACTTTTGTCGTTTTCAACGTCAAAGTTTTAATATAACCTCGGAAAGATGATTCTGTTACAGAAGTCAGATCGTCGTCTGCCAATGGGGGTTTAACTGATCACATAACACACTTCCTCTGGCAATAAACTTGTTTTTGAATTTGTCTAAATGTGAAAATCACTAACATATGTATTAATGATGAAGTTATAAATTGAACACTACTCATCCCAGGTACAAATATTTAGTGGAACTGGGTCGAATGCGACTGGTTGCAGTGCGTGTTATAATGATGTTCTAGCTGAGCAGTATTCAACCACTAGGCATATAGTGATTTCCTTTGAGCAATATGATTAACTGTCTAGGGTATGAATCAAAAATCTACGGCCTGTGATTGCATCGTAAAGTGGCATCGAAATTGTGTAATAACGTAATCAGTGTCCTGTTGACTTTGCAGTTTGACAGTTTCTTAGCAAGTTCCAGAGAACTGATGATGATGATGATGATGGAATATTTCACTATTGTTTCACTTATTATCTTCAATGTTAGAATTTCGTCTACTACTAATTCTCGCATGTCATATTTGACTGACTTAAATAGGTTAGTCGAAAAAAAATTACCACATTTATTCATTGCTCATAATCTTACCAGTCGTAAATGTGTCTGACCTGAAACTTAGATCACCAGTTCTCAAACTAATGCCCTAATCTGAAACATAGGCGATGCTTGATCGAAGACCAAACTTTTGTTCTCTAGGAATGAATGTATCTGTTAGTTGCTGTGCTGTTTTCCTATGAAAACCATTACATCAGCAAAAAAGAAAAACATGGAACCCACTCACATGAAGCAACTTTCATAATGACTGGGTTAGTACAACAAATGATTTCCGTTCAATTTTTCCTTGAATGTTTAATCTCGTCATTTGTTTATACAGACTGATCATATAAGAAAGAAAGTATTAGCATCGAGCATAACTATTTGCTACGTTCACAGTAAACAACACTTGTACTCTATCATAGATGACAAATTTGATTCCCAGTTTTAACCAACCTTTTCACGACAAAAAGAATTGGTAAGTCCCAATCTGAATCCGGTTACCGGATCGTGTTACGAACTTTACGTGAACCATGGTCTCTTATTCGTTTAACTATACATGCACATGAAAGTTTATTTATTTGCGCGTAACATATTATCTTACATAACTGTTTTACTTCCCCTACACGCCAACTTACTCACTGACCTTCAACGAGGACTATTTGCGTAGTCGTCTAGACATCACATTTGTTCATGGCTCCGCAGTTCGATATTTCAAGTCGAATTTAAATCATATAGGCAAAAGTGCGTGGCGTAGAACAGTTCTTACTCTACGGCTTAAAGAATTCGGTTCACTTTCAGTGTTTGTTGCTGAATTAAACATAACTATCTCACTATTCGCTCAAATTTGACAATGTTCAAATTGCATGGACCTCAGCCAAACAGCTGAAGGCGTTTTGGATAACAAGCAATTGGTCATGGTTCGACTGGGAGTCAAATGACCCACACATGGTTGCTAACTCAGCCACATGTGAGAAAACTTTATAACCTCACTTTCAACTCATTCCACGTCGTTCTCAAATTGCTTCAGGCAAAAAACATACTTGTTAAAGGGGCGGTGGGGATCTGTTGTATTTTCTTGTCTCTAAGCCTATTTCGACAATTGCTTGGAAGATAATTGTGTTCACATCTTCATACCCCTCCTGACTGGCCTTGCTGAGAAAGCACTGTTCGTCACTTTTCCCGAACAAAACCTTTACTCAAATATCGCAGTTCAAATGATTCATTGAATAAGTTGTTCCTTGCACATTACAAGCAACATACGCATTTATATGACGATGTTCTAGTTAGTTTATTTGCTTAGCGATGGATAGATGACGATCCTAAATGTTACGATGGGAAGTTTTAAATGCAATACCAGCATCACTCAGTCATAGTACGTACAGCAGGCTGGAGTTTAAGTAGCTATTTATCCATAAACTGGAACAATGAATGGTGAGAGATTTGACTTACTTTATGAAATCCTGCCAATCTCAAACGTTTGATAACGAGTTGTCTACACCCAACAGACAGATCACTGAATTACAGTTAGGAAGTCAACGATATCTATAGATTTCAACGTCCTACTTCATTATCGATCTGTCCGTATGATCTCAAAACACTTAATTTTTAGTAAACGATCTTACTATAATGCACGCCGATCATTTCATCACTGTGCATCTCAGATAATCATTCGTACACTTTCCTATAGTTTGATGCGTACATCATCCTACACTCCTCTACTTCACCAGAATCTTTTGCTGCAAACCTGGGGTGCTATGGAGTCGGCGTGTTCAATGTTGTAAGCCAGATCTTGTCCTTTCCATTTCATGTCCGAATTTATTGTTTCAAATCTGATGCTCTTGTTTGGATAATTCCGTAAAGTATGCGCAACTTCTAGATGCCAACTTGTGAATAATTACTACAAATTACCAATTGACCGGATACGCATATTCCCGATAAACTGTTGGTAACATCCGTTTCTTCATTAGCCTGTCACAGTGGTCAGAGTCGCAGGACGCCTAACCATAACCTTAACCCCAATTGGCTTGTGCCGCATCACGCGCGATGCTATTCGTGTCCACCGTATTCAAAGTAAACCCGAAGGATTGAATGGCATGGGAATAGAGGCCTCTGCAATCCAGCTGACCAACGCTGATTAGCCAGATGATACGCTACTATGAAATTAAAAACTTTATTCCTCAGGAATAAAAATTCAGAAAGGCTCCATTGGTGGGATCCCAGAAAGCCATAAAGATGTTGAAACATAAGGCAAACAGTTGAATGTGGAAGAATTTGTAATTACACCATACGTAGAGTTGGAATATAAGCAAAAAGTTCAACAAACCTAAAGAAAAAGCATTGTAGCAGACCACCGCGATTCAAGTTTTTGAGAAGTAAAATTTACCAGACGACGGTCGTCGTTGATTGACAGGAAGTAGAACAAATATGTATAGATACATGATCGAGTCAACCCACATAGGCCTAATGTAGTCGTCGTCTTTAGTTGACAATTCACTGTGAATATATTGTTGATCTATCAATCTAAGACAGTCAGTACGTTCGTCATGGTTCGCAGCAACCGAAACGGATTAGCCTGTCACAGTGACCGAAGTCAAAGGACGCCCGCGCTTAACGATCGCCGCACCATTTGCGACTCCACCAACACACTACGTATCCGATGTAAACTCGAAGGAATAAGATCGGTAGATGTATGAGTCAGACCTTAGTGACTAGCCCGCCAATGCTAGTTTGTCATATCGCCACATGGTCACACCACTACGGTCTGTGTGGTCTACACTTTTCTTGCGACTGACTTGACTGAACTTGTGAGTTCGAAATCGTCACTCATTAGAATCTTGGACATCCCTCTGGGTGACACTCCACTAGATGGTCTGGTTCAAAACTGCATCCTCCCAAGATCAAGTTCAATAATGCAGCGCGAAGGACTTACTTGCATAAAATCTTGTTATCACAGCTTCTAGCCGCCAGGATTTTTCATGTTTTTTTCAGCTGCCGTTGAAGCAAATGCTTCGGTATGCACATGTCAGTCATCTTACGGGCGTGTCCCAGCCAACAAAGCCAGCTGAGCAACAACATGGCCTAAACCTCTTTTGTCTGTTCTGTAATATACCTTATTACTCGAAACCATATCCGATCACCCTAATATTCAAGTTTAGCTTTATACTTCGCAGATAGAAGCGTCTCAGATACCGCACGCTAGTTTGATATGTTGTCCAAGTTTCAATGACGTTCAATAGCGTAGACAACACAGTTGAGCGGTAGACAAACAGCCTGGTTTTCATCTTCGGGCTGCAGTTTTAGACACTTCTTTCATGAAGTCAGCAGGTGGCGCTAGACTCGGCAACACGAGTTCACAACTCCTTATCTACGGACAGGTTCTTTAACGGGTTACTACGTAAGCGACAGAGGTCTGTGCGACTATTCTTGGCATCCCTATTGATGCGATTTCCAGATGTAAACATAGCGCCTCTGCCAGAAGAAAGCTAAGGGATGGAGCCTGTCTTACGTACGTTTATATCTACGAAAAATTTGGTTCCCACGACCGCGAAAGCTGTGATCATTCACTGCAACTCTTCTTCGCTGTGCGCAAATAACATACTGCCATCTGAGAAAAACAGCATCAGAAAAGTTCGGGTTACGCAGCAAGTTTGGAGTGTCGGAATGTCGAACATTCTGCAAACGATCATCCATGCCAGAATTCATTTGGGTACAGTTCTTCGAGCTCTGAAGAGTCATTCTTAGTGCTGCGTTAAAATATATGCTAAATGAAGTAGAAGCCAAGAGACACTTGCTCCACACCAGTGACACAGTCGAAATCATCAAAGGCCGATCTCCACAACTGCATCTTTGCCTTCACACCCGCATGTAACATCTTAATTAAGCTGACAAACTTACAAAGTCGCATCCACGGCGCCTTGCGGCCTGTGAAGTCAAACGCCTTGATGACGTCCTTACCTTTACATAAAGGTAAAATTAGACCATCTCTGAACTCCTGCGGGATAGTTATTTGTTCTAAGATGAGGTGGACCAACTGGCACAGTGTTTGTTCTCAGGCGATGCCACGGTGTATCAAAAGTTATGCCGAAAACTCGTCGTCACCCGCAGCCTTTCCGTTTAACAGTTGTCCAATGGCATTCTGTATCCCTATCAGGTGCAAGACAACAGCATGTGTCTACTTCGTGGCTTGCTTAGACAGGTTATTCGACGTCATCCAGTTAGTGGTCGCTTGCCGGTTTAGTAGGATGTCAAAGTGTTTGCGTCATTGCCCCATGATGTCTTCCGTTTGTGTGTACCAAACGCTGGAGGCCCCATTTATCTGTGTTTAATGGGTTGAATAGACGGACCAAAAATCACTTTAAGAGTACGATAGATCTATTTGCGTTGTTCATAGCCAGCATAATTCTGAATCAGCTCATAATGCCATCGAACGCTACGGTCTGTCCTCCTCTTGCCTTCATTGTTTGGATCCACAAATGAAACAGCAAACGCCCCACGTTTATTTCGTATCAGGCGTATGATGACTGCATCGTTTATTTCGAGCTAGTCCCGGCCTACCTAACACTGGACATCGATTATTGTGATGGCTCTTTCCTCGATATGTTCCTTGAGATGTCAAATATTGTCAACTTAATGGGTTTAGGAGTATCTTTGAGACGACCGCACGTTAGAAAATAGTCATCTTTCTTGGGTTTTCTGATCGCTTGGTACCCGGTCTACGTATACGAACACAACACTGAACGTTTAATCAACAATAAACAGGCTGGCAGAAGTGAACAACCAACTTGTTCCCAGCCAGCTTACGCACTCGGCCCCACGCATCATTCTTGTGATACGTACCTTCTGAATGTTGCGCCGTCGTACGCTCAACTGGTCGAACAAGTGGTGATGACATCTTCATCCATCAGCATATACACCAAGTAAGCTCTATCCCATGTTGCTTCGCAGGCATGGCTTTGCGCCGGAGGTCCTAACTGGGCGTATTCAAACCAACCCTCTTTCGCGGCATAACCAACCAGATCAGTGAACTTTTCTGGACAACACGCTTTGTTGTCTGAACTGGAGGGATACGCGGTCTTCCAAACACAGAATTACTATCGCGGCTTCGTTTTCCGTCCGCAACCTGTCTATGGACTTGTCTTTAAGTCAAGTATCCTTGCTCGAGCACTTCAGTGATAACGAGAAAAGAGCCTGTGGCCAAACTGGGCTGAGCGACAGGAAGCAATCTGCCAGCAAATCCCAGTGAATGGTTGCTTACGTTTAGCCAGATTAGGCACTTCCGTCAAACCCTATCGACTCACTTCCAAAAATGTCGTATTGTTTGTCATATATGCACCTGTAATTCACGTGCTGATGGATGTGCGTTCCATGATGCCCCTTTTGATGTTCTGGGACATACATCGTTATGCTCTCCAGTGATACAAACGTGTAGCGTAGTCTTCTTAGCCCCGAGGAAGACGTGGATTGATATTATGACTTCTGTACATGGTTGGTTGGTGTAGATGTGCACGTTTTGCGGGCTGTTTATACAGAATGTTGTTTTTCTGTAAGACAAACGGCATTGTGTCATATGGTGAGAGTTTTGTGCACGGATAAAAGTGAGCACTATAGTTATTACCTTCTGGTGGCATCATTCTGTCAAAAACTGCCGTTTATTCTGAAGTAACTACTCTGACTCATGCAGCTGTCCCCGCTCGTTTTGTTTTGTTTGTCTAAACAGTATCCGCTCGTAAACACAAAATAGTCAACTGGAAATTGAACGAAGATGCAATAAGAAACGCTTATCAGGCAGCGTGGACAACCAGACTACTCACTGTACAGCAGTCTTGTTATCCAGATGCACACTATGCAGAAATCTTAACAGCTGTGAGCGTCTGTTACGAAGAGGACGATTCCAAAACAGAACCTCATCTGTGACATAATTGCATCTGTACACACTTGGCAAAGCTTATTATTGACCACTGACCGGACCCTGGACTCCAAGTGTGATAATGACTGTCAAAAAATAAGACTACCTGACGAAGGACTAATGTAAAAACGCACGAAACAATTCGACGACGACCATGCATCTTCAGTGGATGAGGTGTGCCCCCTTCAATTCGTTTCAGAGATGGTGATAATAGCTTGTCATCCGAACCAACCATACTTCGTGATTTCACAGTACAAGCTATAAACGTGCCTCGTGATTGATGCTGATCAACAGCCGTTCCCATTCTCAAGAAAGCTGATTTAACAGCCGCCACATTATAAGCCTGGTTTCTACCGCAGGCAACCCACCACCGAATACCATAATGCAGTGGTTACTGCAACAGGAAAAACCATCCATGAGGACAGGAATTTGTCGGCCTGATCGTCAGTAGATCGACCATATTTTCACATTGTGGCAGACACCGTTTTATCACTAGCAGTCGGCTGTTATATTGTTGGGCATAAATGCTGCTGCTGACTGTGCTGCTTCATCCCGCATGGCAAGACAAGCCTCCTTAAACGTGTAGAAACTTTCAGTATCCGACTGCTACTGTTTCTGCCAGCTAGCCCGTGTCAGATGGAATGAAAATGTAAACACTGCCACACTTCCTCCAACTGTCTCACCTACTGGACTAAGTACCTCGTACACCGACATCGCGTCTGTCTACTCACGCACTGGGCACTGTGAGAGCCGATTGCTAGGAAAAACCTCAAAGTAACAGATTTTGTAGGTCCTGTCTGCTCCGCTTAGCTGAGTTGAGAGGTGTTATTTGCCAGACCGGGTATAATGCGACTACTTTCGTCGCTGACCGTAATCTATAGTGGATGGGGCACTGTATATCAGATTTTTGAATTTTAGATAAGCTGTATGACCGCTGCTAGCTACAGCCAATAGATTTTGAAGAAGTGTACTGTTTCACGTTAATAAATTCATTCATCAATGCTTATAATTCATGGTAAACCTGCTTCTTCACTAATTTATGGGTTTATGCCACGTGGTCCGTTGGAGACTTGGCATGATCTACAAACACCATGTTGTTCTCCTCAACGTGATGACTTGCGTTAAAAACACTCTCATCAGAACAGCATTAATGAATTCGTTTATGATGCCGATCCCGGAGTGACATTCGAATCCTGGTTCAGCCGATACGAAGATGTCTTCCGAGTGGAGTTGGCTGACATGGATGATGCAGAAAAAGTGCGATTGCTTCTTCGCAAACTCAGTACGACAGAACATTCGAGGTTTACTGATTTCATTCTGTCAAAGAAACCTCGTGATCTTACTTTTGAGGAATCACTAAAGATACTGACGAATATTTTTGGGGAGCAGTCATCCTTGTTCAATATCCGGTATCAATGCCTCAAGCTGATGAAAAATGAACATGAAGATTTTGTGACTTACGCGAGTACAGTCAACAGAGAATGTGAAAAGTTCAAGTTGAAGATAATGACAGAAGATCAATTCAAGTGTCTGATATTCGTCTGCGGTCTACAATCCACCCAAGATGCTGACATTCGTACCAGAATTTTGAACAAGATTGAACAGGACCCTGACATGACTTTGGCATCTGTGACAGCAGATTGCCAACGGTTGATCAATTTGAAACATGACACGGTCATGATTGAACAATCAGGGTTACCTTCAGTCTATGCCGTTTCGCAGCGACCATGCAACCGAATAGCCGAGAAGCATGATACTAAGCCTTTATCCAAGCCTCCAACTGCATGCTGACAGTGCGGTGATTGGCATTTTGTGCGGTTCTGTCCATTCAAGCACCACAAATGCCAGAAGTGAAGAAGATTCGGACACAAGGAGACGTGCTGCCGTTCAACTCTGTCACACAGAATCCTACCGTCGTCTTCAAGGAACCATCGGAAGAAACCGAAGAAACAATGCGCAAAGCTGAATTCCGTTTTGGCCACATTTAACCCCAGCTTCGCTGCACGGCAAAAGTACGTGTCGGTGAAAATTAATGGCAGTTCGGCACGCCTACAACTAGACACCGGTTCTGACATCACGCTGATCTCGCGACAAACGTGGAACAGTATTGGCCGTCTGGCGTATAAGAGAACAGAACATTCAGCTCAGAATGCATCTGGAGAAAAACTGGCACTGATTGGTGAGTTAGACTGTGATATTGAATGCGGTGATGTCCATACAAGTGGCACAGTTTACCTAACCGAACATTCGAAATTGGATCTCCTGGGCTTGGACTGGATTGGGCGTCTGAAACTGATGGATATGCCACTTAACCAGTTGTACAGACATGTGAAGGTGCAAGCTCCACTAGCAGACCAGAAACTGGATCACGTCCGTCTGAACCTGACAGAGATGTTGGTAAACAAATTCGCGGATGTGTTCCAGGAAACCCTTTGTCGGTGTACCAAAGCGAAAGCAGTATTGAACAGACGCCAAACCTGTTTTTCGGCCAGAGCGACCTGTGCCATATGATGCCCTACCAATTGTGGACGAAGAGTTGGACAGACTTCAAAAATCCGGGGTTATCCAGTCAGTCAATTACTCTGCTTGGGCAGCCCCTATTGTAATTGTTAAGAAGGCTAACGGCTCTATCCGATTGTGAGCAGATTTTTCTACAGGATTAAATGTTGCACTGGAGGACCATCAGTATCCTCTTCCAGTCCCTGAAGATTTGTTCGCAAAGCTCAACGGTGGCAGATGTTTTGCCCAACTCGATCTGGCCGAAGCCTATCTACAAGTTGAAGTCGACGAAGATTCCAGAAAACTACTGACTATCAACACTCATCGGGGATTATTCCAATATCGCCGTCTACCTTTTGGAGTGAAATCAGCGCCTGCAATCTTCCAACAGATCATGGACACGATGCTGACTGACGTCCCTGGAGTAGCAGCATATCTCGACGACATCACTGTGATGGGCACTGGTCCCGATGATTTGCACGAAAAATTTGATCGTGTCCTCAGCCGAATTCGAGAGGTTGGATTTCATCTTCGTGCTGAAAAATGCAACATGTTTATGCAGTCGATCAGGTATTCGGGATTTATAATCGACCAGTATGACCGCCGCCCCGATCCAGCCAATATCGACGCAATCAATCGAATGCCTCATCCAACTGACGTCTCAACTTTGTGGTCATTCCTAGGATTGGTGAGTCACTACAGTACCTTCCTATCTGCGATGCACCATATCCGAGGGCCACTAAACCAACTTTTGAGAAAGGATGCAGTATGGAACTGGTCTTCTGAATGCCAAAATGCCTTTGATCGTGTTAATGCTATGCTTGCTTCGGATCCGCTCCTCACCCACTTTGACCCTACCTTGGAGATTGTGGTAGTATCGGATGCCTCAAACTACGGTATTGGCGCAGTCATATCCCATCGATTCCCGGATGGTTCTGAAAAGGCAATAGCTCATGCATCCAGAACGCTAACCGGAGCAGAGAAGAATTACGACCAAATCGAAAAAGAAGCACTGGCAATTATATTCGCAGTAAAAATATTTTAGAAAATGCTGTATGGATGTCACTTCACTCTGTTGACCGATCACAAACCGCTGCTTGCAGTTTTCTGATCAAAGAAAGGCGTTCCAGTGTATACGGCAAACCGATTCCAGCGTTGGGCAACTATGCTCCTCGGCTACGATTTTACCATCAAGTGTCAATCAACAACCAGCATCGGGCAAGCGGACGCTTTATCACGACTGATTGCTTCGCGTACCACGGAATACGAGGACATTGTGGTTGCGGCTATTTTGGTAGATCACGATGTGAACTACGTGGCAGCAGAAGCAATAAAACACCATCCCGTAACTGCGTCAATGATCCAACTATCGACAAGACGAGATCCAGTTTTGCAGAATCTTCAGCACTATCTTCGCAACGGATGACCTCAGAATCGCATTGACGGTGAGATGAAGCAGTATTTCCAGCGCAGCGACTGTCTTTTTACTGTTAATTCCTGCATCTTGTTCGGTGAACGTGTGATCGTCCCATTTAGTCTCAGAACACGGGTTCTGAAGCAGTTTCATCGCGGCCATCCCGGAATCATTCGGATGAAAGCATTGACACGTAGTTATGTGTACTGGCCTCATATGGATTTCGACATCGAAAAACTGTGCAAACGCTGTTCTGCTTGTGCACTGGCTGCTAAATCCCCAGTGAAAGCTGAGTTGTAATCGTGGCCAATGCCAGAAAAGCCGTGGATTCGCGTGCACATCGACTTCGCCGAACCAATAAACAGTCAAAACTTCTTGGTGCTTGCCGGCACATACAGCAAATGGCCAGAAATTTGCCTGATCGAAACAACGTCTGCAACGGCAGCGGTGCGAAAACTGGGCCAAATATTCAGTCGTTTCGGAGTGCCGGAGACAATTGTGTCGGACAACGGAAGTCAGTTTACTTCCGGTACATTTGTGAACTTCTGCAAGCGGGACGGAATTAACCACATACGGTCACCACCTTATCATCCGCAATCAAGTGGACAGGCTGAACTATTTGTGGACACGTTCAAAAGAGCCCTTCAAAAAGCCAAAGGGGAGGGACATACAGCCGACATCCTCGAAACGTTCCTCCTCAATTACCGTACGACTCCGAATCGACAGGTGCCGGAAGAGAAATCTCCACCTGAAGCTCTGATAGGACGCAGACTACGAACATCGAATGATCTGCTATATCCTTCCAGGCCACCAGCGGCAAACAGGAATCTTCCTATGGAACAACAGTTTAATAGAAGACATGGTGCTCAGTTCCGTTCCTTCGAAATTGGTCAACCGGTACTGACCAGAGACTACCGGGGGACAGAGATTGCATGGACACCCGGGAGAATTCGAAGACGTCGGGGCACAGTGCTCTATGAAGTTCAAGTTGGCCCACACACGTGGATGCGACATGCCAACCAGGTTGGACCGTTTGAGGGAACAAATGGCCCATTCAGATAGTCGAGGTCTGCCGCTGGAAGAGCTACTGGACAATGCCAAAGGTCAACAGACACGCCAAATACACGGAACGTTGAGGTTCAAGAGGAGTCACCAAACGCTGCAAACACCTCGACGATCAGACCGCACAAGGACCGCTGTGATACCACTCCAAGTGAATCCTCACTCACGTACGTACGGTCAACGAGCTCAAAGGGGAGGTGTTAGGAGACGCATCTCCTAGCGAAGCAGCAAAGACAAATCACGTCATATCGATTGATCGACCTGGCTTCGAGGGAATTGATACATTTAAACTCACTCGGTTAAGCAATCTCACTCAGTTAATCAGATTGCAGCTGCACGACCGAACACCTGTACGTTATCTGAACTGTTTTCTCGTGTTCACTCTCGGCCATGTATGGTACTTACTTCGCCCTATAAATTCAGAACCTCTGTTGCCTAATTCTGACTCGTCTCATCCTCCCAATAAACGTTTGTTGCCGCACCTATTCTTCTTCGCGGTTCTGGGGGCAAACGATCGAGCTCGTGTTAAGGGACGATCCAATAGATGTTAATTACGACATCACTACTTTTAGCACATTGGGAGATTGAATATGTTCTTTAGTCAACAACGATCGATACTAAGTAAGGGATATAAATGCACTGGTAGGCAACAGCAATAGATTTAGCTTTCAACCTCGCTTGATCGTCACTGGATATAAGTGTTACATTATAAAGTTGTTCATGCAATTTTCGAATTCAGTATCCACTAAAACCTTGTTGACAACAGCTCTTAAGATCTTAAGATTCAGTCCTACTGACACAGCTTCAAACTGCGTTCTGCATAGAGTAAATGTTTGGATGTTTCGCACATTCTGCTTGTCAACATAGTTTGCACTATGATTTGAATCTTGCTTAGCCACCGCCACCACGTGCATTGGTGAAGGTTCTCTGTATGTGAATGACCTACTACTGCTTCAGAGATGAGTCACCTTTGTCTGACAGAGTATTAAACTTCAGAAACCGATGGCTGAAGATTGAGAGCTGGAAGAACCGACTCAAAGCAAAAGTATTACCTGAAAGCGATTGGAAGGACATTTTCATTCACTGCTGTGTATATTATCTACGCTATCGCTAAGCTGTCCAGCATGATGCTTCGGTGAGATTTTGAAACAAATAAAAGCTTCATCCAGCAGACTGAAATGTGGTCCTGAGGGTGAAATAGAATGAATGCGATACCCATCAACTAACGCGGCATTCGCTGCCCGTTTGTAGTCGAACACCATGTCAAATAAAAACGCTGCCCAGACTTTATGCTGCTGAGCATACAATTCTGGTTAACTTTTCAAAGTGACGTAAAAAGCTGTGAATTTAATCTTGTGGCATTCCTACTATATACTGCCCTTCCATAAATATGGTCCCTATCACTGGAACATTACTAGGCAATAGTTACTGGCGTTGCTCATTTCCTTCCTTCTGAATAACCACTTTGGTGGAGATGTTTCCACATAGATGTGCTTTCCCACATTCATCATGGGATATTAGATCACGTCTTATTGTCACTTTTTGGATATTCCAGGTGAAGTTGAAGCAACTGCATCACTTGAGACACGTTGCTCCAGTACCTGCAACACGCATCCACAGATACGATGGACTGAATGGGCTCTCGTTTAGGCCCTCTGCGTACATCAGGCCGATGTGAAAACTGAAGTGGTGCGCTGTTTGTAGGTTTTGAGGTGGCAAAACAACACAAAGGATTATCAGAGTTCGGAGACTTTTACAATCTGTACTAAAGCGATAGACATCACTGCGTGATGATTCTTGAACAGTCTGATGTGAAAGACGAGATGACTTTACATCCCTTTTCTTAGCCTGCTGTGGCAAAACTTCGGCGAATTTTTAGCTGATAGAAAAGCAAGGATATCTTAAAGTAGGTTCAGTTTTTTAAGACTTTGTTGTGTTTAAACCGTCGGTACAAGCACACCCATTTCATGTACCTGTTCTGCAAGGCAACTTTGTTTAACAATGCATATCTTTTCTATATGTATAATTTCTTTTCAGAAACATGGTCGGTTAGAGTTGTACGTCATTTAGAGTAGTGCATCCGTCGATATCGTGCGTGAATAGACGGATGGGAACCGCTACACACCACGCATGTCAATCGATTGGTGATCACAGACTTTTTGGATTATTTCTGTACAACCATCATCACAACGGCCTTGAGCCTGACTGGAAGGTACCGTTACTGAAAACGTTAAAAATTAATAAAATAAAATCAAGTGAAACAAGTAGAAATGGTTCGAATGCAGGTGTGCCATTGACCACGCTGCTCCGCCATCTCGGATAACGTTTCTAATCGGCAGTTTGAGTGATCATGGATGCTCCAGCCAGGCAAGTAACACCTATCCACTTTACTCAACCAGGTGGTCAGGGTCTTCATATTTTGTGACCACGTTGTTGCTTGACCACCATAGGGTTTCACCTAACTGTTGGTGGTCCTATTTTTGTGAGCCAAGAACACGGATGGCACAAGAGTTATTTATTCGGGAAAAAAACACATGGGTTACGCGTTTAAACATAACAACGAAAAAAACACTCATCTGCGTACGATACTGGGCCCAAACTGTAACGGTTGCCACAGACGCCAATGCTCAGTTCCTTTACGTACCAAGAACCATTTCACGCGATGTTGCACTCCGATGTTTCTTCCTGTATTTTTCCTGCGGCTAATTCGATGTCAAAATCAATGCCTTGGCCCCCCACTACTGAATGGCAGCGGTGTGAGTAGTATCGTACGATCGATTATCCTGATTACACTCCTCCCCCGCAAAAATTGTTTTAGCCACAGCAAAAGCCGTTCAGGTTCTCTTCGTTCTCTCGATGATCTGCGTACAGATCTCCGGGAGGTCGATGCTCCATGTGCGCATTGTCTTCTGCGCGGGGTATCATATCATTTACAAACCTGGCTTCCGTGCACTCGATGTTGATTCTTCTCATTAGTAATCAAACACATTGGGCCACGACGGTCCACTACTACATTAGGTTCCCTCCACGTGACCAGGGACTTCCTAGATCCGGATCCTGTGGCGCCTGGACTCCACCGGTCTCTGTATTCAATCTTCGAACCAATTTCAAACACAGCACTTCGACCCGATAATCTTGCAGTTGACTGGTGCTTGGAAACTTCTTGTATGTTCGCCAAACTTTGGTTGGCCATCGTCCCAGCTTCTGCAAATTTACGCGTGCCCATCCATCGGTTTCCCCATAAGCCAGTCTCCTGATCGTCTGGCCGGCGTGTCACGTGCCCGTACATCAGCTAGAACGGCGAGTACTTCCTTATCCCTTGTGGAGAACAGCCGTGGGTCAATAGAATCAGTGGTAGCGTTTACTCCCAGCTTCTACCTCTCGCCGCCTATCGCTCCTAGACTGTGTGACTGTTTCTTTCTGTCAATCGATTTGATCGAGACTATTATGGCGTCGTCCGAATTGTTTGATTTCAAAACGCTCCAAACAGTCCCGTAACTCCTCACTCTCGAAACAGCCACCTTGATCAGTCAATAAGCTTTGTGGTATTCCATGATCTGCACAGATGTGTTCCATCACCGCTCTGCATGCAGTGCTTGCACGCTGATCGGGTATAGCGGCTGCTTTGATCCATCTTGTGAAATGTTCAGTCGTGACTACGATCTACTGATTTCCGGAAGTGGTTCCAGGGATGGGGCCCATCACATCCACCGACCATGATTCCCCAATTTCACTGACCGGAATTGGTTGTGTAGGATACTGTCTGGAGTGGTTAGTGCTCTTCAGTAACTGACATTGCTAGCATGCCCGCACATAAGTGTTGGCATCATCCTTCATTCCCGGCCAGTATGCCCTTTGCTTCAGCGTTTCATAGGTTCGTTGACATCCCGTATGAGCCAGCTGATGACATTTCTTCACAATTGTCACTCTAAACTCCGTCGGTATAACAGGCAGGCTTATTCCCTCTCGCTGTTGGTGCATTAAAATTCCGGAACTATTCAACTGCAAGTCTGACCAGTGCATTCTGAATGCTTTCACCTTCGGATTCTCCTCGTCTTCTGGTAGTTGTTCTCCCGATAGAAGGTGGTCAATCACTGCCCGGATTGGCGTATCCATCCTCTGCGCCGTTTGCAACTTTCCGGGATCGTTCTACAGTTCAATATTATTAATTCCGTTCATGTCCCTGTGAACCTCATCCATGTGTTGCGTTTGGGACGGCAAATGTGGAACATAGTTCCTTCTTCTAGCTACCTGGCGAATTGCGAAGTCGTACTCCTGTAATCGCAACGCCCAATGAGCCAGCTTTCCTTGGGGATTCTTCGCCGACTTAATCCATTGATCACTGTGAGCCAAGAACACGGCTGTACTGCTGCACTCTGATGTTTCTTCTTGTATTTTTCCAGCGACTACTTTAATGTCAAAATTTATGCTCTGGCACCACTACTGAACAGCAGTGGTGTGAATAGTACAGTACGATCGCTTCTCCTCACAACACTAGTACATAATAACCGGCACGGTAGATGATCAGCCGACATGCGGATTAAATGACCCAACTACCTCAAACAATGCAACATGATTAGATGACCAATTAATCTCTCGAGCATTCTGGAATACACATTGGCAAACGGCCGCATTGCGAACGCAATCATTCCAATTGATGTGTGCTAACTGGTTCAGACAACAATGGTCAAACACAGTAAGTCTGTTAACTCCTTCGTTGTGAGCAGACCACGTATCTGAACCGTAGAACAAAATGGAATGCACACAAGCATTACATACCCTTGCTTTCCATGACAACCGAACGTCATTTCGATGCCAGAGGTGACGCGGGTTGGCAAAAACAGCTTGTCTCCGCTATCCACTCTGATATCTCATCAGAACTAGTACAGACTGACGAGATAATGCTACGCTAGTGTGTGAAACTGTCCACAGTCTCAAGTGGATAGCGTGTGATAAAGAACATAGGAGTGAGAATGTCCAAGATATGAAACACCCTGAAGGTGCAAAGACTACCGTTTGCATGTCTTCGGCAGGTGGGCTAAGTAAGTCAGTGTCATCCGCATGTTCCACGTCGGTCAACCTAGCGCCAGGACGAAGTCCAACAGCAAGCTCTCTGAATTCCTCAAACGCACCTTCCAGAATTTCGTCCATGACATAATTGAACAGGAAGGAAGAGATCGGACACTCTTGATAAACACCGCTAGATGTGCTGAACGCCCGAGACAGTTGTCCATAGACCCCTACCCTGCATGCAAAGTCAGCATAGTGATCCCACCAGGTTCACGTATTTCCCTGGTGTCACCTTGCAAAGAAGGTACTTCCAGAGGGTGCTACAAGCAACCGAATCGAAAGCAGCGTTTAGGTTTAGAAAAGACGACGACCGTCGGCTGCTTGTAAAGATGGCAATGCTGCAATATCCGTTGTGAGATGAAAAGTTAGTCAACGCACCTTCGACCGGATCGGAGTCCTGTCTGTTCTTCAGGTATTTGACTTTCTCATGGCTTAGTGAGTCGAAGCAAAATGAGGGCAGAGTAATTTGGACGCGATTGACACTGGACAGATGCCTCTGTGGTTGTCACATAGACTTTGAGCCCCATTTTTGTAGACGGGAATTACTGTTGATAGGCACCAATCACGAGGTACCTCTTCAGTTTCCCAGATCTTCTGGAGGAGTTTCGTCAGTTTTGATATCAACTTCTCCCCACCATCCTTGAAAAGAGAGGGAGGGAGAATGTTTGGTCCAGGAGCCTTATAACGTTTTAATAACCTTAGCTCTAGGTCCACTTCTGCTTTCGATGGGTGGCCATCTGGAATGCAATAGCTGACCATTCGGGCACCGTCGTCCACGTGGTCCAACTGAAGCTAGCTGAAATTTTCTTTAAAATGTTCAACCCACCTATCAAGTCGGCGCGATTGACTGGTGATAAGTGAACCATCTTTTTCACATATGGCCTCACTCGCACCGGCTCGACGACCAGGATCAGGGAAAAAGCCTTCTGCCATTCCGAAATAAAAAGTCTGTTTCTATCTCCTTCGATTGTTCGAGCAAGTGGTGCTCACGGTCTGTGAGCAAGCTTTTAGTCAGTTTGCATTTAATTTCTGCACGGTTGTAATTACATTCAGGGTCAATTGTAATCAAGCGACGTTTGTTCATGAGGTTTATCGACGTGACGGATATCCAGTTCTGTCGCAACTGAACAGCTTCGTCGGAACATACCTGTTCACAATAAGCTTTCATTGCTGCGGCAATTTGTTCTCAATATTCTTTAGCATCTCACAACCCAGCAGAATTGGACATTTTGTTCATTACTGCCTCCAGGTAAGCACTCTTCGCACTCTCCTCGCTCGAGGAGAGTGAGAGAGGTACGCACAACAGCATGGTCCGAGCCTAGGTGTTTTCTTCAAACTACACGAGAGTCTTTAACAAAGTGACGCTAACTGTATCTGACAGCCGTATGACCGATTTGTGTTGGCGGCTGTGAAGCACAGAACGTCTTTCATGAAACACAATTCCTTTTTCTCTATTGGAGTGCGGTACTCGAAATGTAGACCGTGGGATGCGCACAGCTGTAGTAGTCTTTCGCCATTGACAATGCGTTGTGCCCGGATACCAAACGTACCTCCTAGCCGCTTCTTATCCGAAGAAAGATGACCAAGCTGAGCATTCAAGTCGCATGTTACTATGATTATGTCTGAGTGTTTAGTTTGCCTCAGAAGTTCAACAAGAACGTCATAGAACGCATCCTTGGTAGCATCCGAACGGCTGGTCGTTGGGGCTTACTCCGGTTAAATAGATACATAACGCTTTTCTCCTTTACGTTGGCAGACTTTAACCGATGTATTGAGTATAACAGCGCGTATGCGACTGTCCACTACGATCTAGTCAGGCAGACACTGCTCTGTTCCGAAACTCAGTCTGATTTTCACTCCAGCTTGACCACGAGGTTCGGCTTCGGTGTCACCAGAAATCCTGAAGGCGAAGCGATTGGGTCGACAGCTATCTTGATATGAGCCCATGCGTATAACAATGCTAGAATCGTAAACTCGGGTCTCCTACACACAACACACATCGAGCTGGAGACTTGAGAGCGTGCTAGCCAGAGCAGCTTGCTGACCGACTTATCGGAAAGTGCGGACATTAGAACAGCCAGTATTTACCAGTTGTCTTGGCTTTAGAAAACAGTTGTCGCACGAGGGCACAAAGAAGGCAGAGAAAACTTTGGGTGCAAAACAGAATGTCGTATTTGATTAACAATGTTTACTGTCGGGAGAACGGTAACTTTGACATTTCCCAGCCGTTTATGCCACGGAGGGTGTTCGATTTGACGGAACACATCCCGAGTCTCTGACTCAAAAGTCCGACCTACGAGACACTAGGATACAGGGTTTACTTGGGGAATCCTTCCCGAGGTCAGTAACAGTATTCTGATCCACATAGCGATGAAGGGCTTACCTAGCTCGAGGCGCATTGAATAAGACAATAGTGTCTAGTTTTGATCACTGCTGAGCATATTGGATTTGTTCGAAACTATATCACGCTTTCCAATGATACCGGGTGTTTTTAGGCCGTATTGTATAGTACGTCGGCTGCCATGGTCAACTATTAGGCGATCGGATTGCTCTTTGTTTGAGGGTACATTTCCTGACTCCCTTCTTCCTAATAAGGAAGACAATAGTGTCGCAACTATAAAGATGGCTCTGCTGTATACCCATAGGATCGTGCGTCGTTACCTAAGCACTCCTGCACGGTCAGTAGTGCGACATACAATCTTATGAGTGCAACTGCTTTTCGTCTGACTGTTCCTCTTTGGCTTGTCTGACAAGGATGCATCTAGAGGAACTGAAGTCCTAGTCAGCATAGCTCTCCAAATCCATACAATGCACAAGCCCGACCACCATGTCAAAGTAGGAGTATAGATCAGGTTCATAACCTCTAGTCGCTGATTCTTAACCGACCGCGATATACCCTTTACTTTTTTGTCACCTAACATCAGACTATCCCCCTGAACTCATTTCTGGGTGGTTTACTGCCGTGTAGTCACACGGCGCAAAGCAGAGAGATTGATTTTTGTACGCTATGTGACAGCTATGCAACTTGCGGACTTAAACTTAAAAACTAAGCTTTTTTATACTCCGCCTGATCGATACGATAGTTTTTCATTCGCATTCGCATTCGTTGTAGTGAGTTAGGACAGTATGTTGCCCAAGCGTCTGAGTTTCTCTTTCAGAGCAGTTAAACCACTTTTCTGACTAAATAGTGTCATCGAACAGTCAGTGTGAAGTCAGTGTTGATTTAATCACTGCCTGATGGCAATCACGTTTTGGCTGTGTCTGTTCATCAGCCAGGTAATTTCGCACTATATCTCTTTTGAAAAGCCGCTTCTATTCTTAGAACTTAAAATTTACTCACGCTGCTACTAAGATACCAGTCTTTTTATGCATAGCGGAAACACTATGTTGGATTTGGATGCATTTCTCAGCAAATGTTGGTGAGAGAAACGATCACCTATGTATGTTGAAGGTGACAACAGTGTTTCCCATTTATAAATCCCTAATACTTATTTGCCGTTTGCTGGTTCATCAAGTTTACGTTAAGGTTTGTTGACATAACGTTTTACCGCTGGAATAGAGTTGTTGCAGTCAACTAATCTTGTACTACACTTCTTTCGTTACGCTTGATATAATGTTAGCTGATGGTTAACTGCAGAATCAGTTAGATAAAACTTGACAAGTCGTGATACTCTTGAGAATCATTATAAACCTAAAGAAACTGTGCCATTAGTGGTAGTTTTGTTCGGATTACAGATCGATTTCGGAAGTGGGATCCTTTTCAAATTATCCTCTCTTCCAATAAGAATGGTACTCTTGGCACTGACTATCTGAGATTTATGTCATATTTAGCGTCGACTAAACATATTTTATACCTAACAACTAACATTTGCGAACCACGACTCGAACAGGATTTTCCGTAAAGATCCTTCAAATTAGGCGGCTAACTTGAACCCGGTTAAATACACATGGTTTCGGATTGGTCTATGTAGAATTCATTACATTTTTACACAGTTTTTCATACCTGTTACGTTCGTTGTACACTTAAACCATTTGTCTATTGTTTGAACCAATACACACTTGGTCCTCGCGTGCTTTGCCTACTGCTTTTACATGATAGTTGTTAACGCGAGCTAACCTTGACAATATCCTTTTTAGTACACTGAAGGAACAGAATTCGCCGGAATTACTGTTATTCAAGAGGAACCTTTCAACATACAGTTGACTTAGTGTGATAGAAACTATCGTGAGCCGTTACTGTTAGTCATTGTAACTTGCCTTGTAACACTGTTGGTTCATTTCTTGATTCCACAACATAACCGGTGAGCCCCTACTTATTTTTACCATCGGTTTAAAGTTCACATATTTTTTGCACAACTCCCCGAAAGCAGTTCTTTTCATTTGATTGTTTTCTTTCTTGTGAGTGAGTGATTTTTTCCTTAACAAGGCTGATTCTGAATTAGATCCTGCTACCGTAGCGAAGGCCGTTTTCGTTAGACTTCATGAGTTCACTCGTCATGGTCCTAGGTTTGGGTTTGCTCATTTCGAAGCCATCTTTGATCCTGGACACATCCGCTCACAGAAGTCTATGTGCAATTTCACAGTTGCCAACCCCCAACAGGTCGCTACCGAAGTCACCGACCTTATCTACACTCGACCCAGCGTTAGCCCGTTTGACAAGTCAAAAGCTGATATCATTGAACCAACTGCAGCAGCCGATGAACAGAACCTGCAGAAACTTATTGCAGGAGTTAAACGAAAGAAATTCATAATTGTTAGGCCACATGACACGGCTGCACAGCAAGCATACACTTAACGAACCAATCTCGCGTGAGCTATGGCACAAAAATCTGCTGAACGGTATTCGGAAATTATGTCGATTTTGGACAAGGACATACCGCAACACAACTTCGCATAGCTGGTCGTTCAGGTATAGGAGACCTACCAAAGCCGTACGGTTACTCACGTAAAGTTATCAGAGTTGGCAAACGGAACTGGGTGCGTTCAAACAGCACTTTCCCGACATGATTGTGCAGCTCTCAGCAACCCCTAAACAACTGGCAACATAATCGAGAGGCTGTTCTTCTCGCTACCGATCTTGAAGTCTTTCATGCAAACGGCTGGGTGATCAAAAAG
>JTDE01000889.1:79716-97308 GCA_014338405.1 Paragonimus skrjabini miyazakii
AAAAAAAAAAAAAAACGGCCCAGCGCAGGGTGGGGGGGGTGTTTGAAAAAAGCGGGGGCCCCCTATGGCTTCGCTCACTGTGGCAGGCTAATCCGTTTCGGATGCCGCCAACCATGTTATAGGATGAGTTCAAACTAGTTCATTCACTGTCAATCTCGCACAGATATGAATTGGTCTCAGTCAACACATAGAATTACATATGGGGATGCTGATGAAAAACTACTTAAATGTTTATGTGACTCTGTGATGGTGACACCCGTTTTAACCGTGAACCGTATTAACAACCTACACCAGCTAACTGAGGGAGCCTAATGAAATCAGAATTACGCAGAATAATCCGTGTAGCATTCTTCAGGCTGTTTGTAAACTACTCCATGTTACTTTTTCGCGTCATCGTCTACTAGTCAATATACTTCTGTTGTGATCCAAGAACGCGGATGACGCAAGGCTCATCTGTCCAGAAATCCAATGCATGAATTATGTGCTTCCACATATTAACGAACAAATCCACTCATCGGTGTACGGCACCGGTCCCAAGACGTCACGGTTGACACGGACGCTAATGCTCAGCTTCTGTATGTACCGAGAACCACTTCATGCCATGCTGCACTCCAATGTTTCTACTTGTACTTAACCCGCGTCTACTTCACTGTCAAAATCCATGCTCCTGTCCCAGTATTGAATAGTAGTGGTGTGAGTAATATAGTGCGGTCGTTCGTCCTCACCACACTTTTTGTACATATTATTCGTTAAGGCGATCACCGATTGGTAGCTCATCCAACCACCGCACACACAACACGTGACCAAGTTGTCGCAACTGGTAGCGATTCTGCAGATCGTTGGTTGGACCTCAGCTGCCGTACCTCCGCCAGCAGCAGTGTGGGTTCGGTTGTCCAATCAAACGCGAATAATTACTTGGACTCACTGGAGTGTCGCCATGAGCCATGTGGAAGTATCAAACCGGATTTGTAGGCACATTTTCCTACTGGGTAGCCTTATCCAACACTTCGAGAATATCCATGTTTGATGTTCACTATCATCTTGTGAATACTCTGATACAGCCATGAACACTAATGTCATCAGGAGTACGCAAAACTACCTGTCCATTCGAAACACAAACACTATATGATTTTAATCAAAACGTCTCGTGTACTCCGTAACAATTCACGGTGAATATCGAAACCGGTGGTATTTAAAATCACCTGCACGTTACTGAAGCAACGTATCATAAAGCAGACGATATCTTACAACAGAATATTAGATTCGCCAGGTGCTAACAGCGATTTACTGACGTGAAGTCGACTTGATAACCCAATCAGCAAGTGCTTTCATACCCAAGAATGTTTGTGTACATCTCTGCTTATCCTCATAATGTCTACTCAACAAGGTAAAGAATTCCCGAATGGTTGATCCATATCCAATTTCATCCCATTGAATACAAATATTCAGCGAGTTCGACATCACATAATGCAGACTAAGTTTGAGCCTGACAACAGTTTCGATAGTTGCTCCACGTATGACCAGTACACACCCCAAGAAAAAATGACAGTTACCCGATATTCGTCACATTGCATCACACATTGCACATCTCTTCTGTCCTACTAGTTCACCTCCCTGAAAGTTGTGATAGCAAAGAGGTTGTTGGCACTCATATATCATCCGTGTTTTAATAAAATACGTGGGAAACTTGACCATGGTAAGGCCACAGGACCATCCGGTGGATGTGTATTTTTGTCACTCCCCGAACACACGCGAACTGCTCGTGAGTACAATGCTTATTTTAACGACCACAGCGTGAAAAGTGCAGGTGTTATTGTACGAGCTTAATACAAACCGGGATGTGGGTGACAGACCCGTATTGCATGGCGGGCCGTTACTATTCTGAAGCGGAAATAACCAGCGAGAGTATGTTGGGTATAGTTTCATCATTGATAAACAGATGCAAACTTTGTTGAGTTTGTAAAACTGGATTATGGTTTTGGGTAAAAGTGAGATCCTCGTATAATCTTAACGATCTAGATATGCTGTCAGTGTTTTCCAGATGGGTCCCTCCCTATACATGAATCACAACAAGGCAGGGTGACCATCCATTTTCTGAACGAGACAAATAAACTGTCCAGGAGTACAAACCATTCAAGGAAGCCGTACAAGCTGGGATCTGAGGGTCGTCTGGATGTTAGATATTGTGGGGATTGATGAGTAACCATTCCTGGCTCGAACGTGAACAGTCTGCGAAAATAAATCATGCGGCAGACGTAACGTTTGACGATCTGTTAGAAACAAGTCTGTGGTTTCCCAGGACTCGCACTCAAGCACACGACTAAGAAAAGGAAGTAAGGTGAGTCGTCAGTTGTTTCCCGAGTGGCCCATCTTCACATATGCACAGTAATTGCGGCAAGATGGTCTTCATTTTCAGGGAACCAGGGACAAACCGAGTGTCCTTCCGTTACTGTTTAGTACCACAAACTGTTCTACATAAGTGACGTCATCGCCGGGCTGAATAATCGAGATAGGACGGGATAAACCTTTGTGAATCATGTGCTTACTGAGAGGCGTTTAAATCATTGGAGACTAACGTGGAGTCAACTTATCAGTGAATATACACGTTAATCATCAGCTGACCATTTGATGCAATTGAAACCAATGTCGCATAGTTGATTCAAGGCGAAAATGCTGGATAAAGATTTCCAGTGTCAGAGTGCATCTATCAGATGCGACTGCTTACTGACAAAATAGCATATAGGTTCAAAATGAATGTCTGACTACCATCGTGTTAGTGCCCTTTAAAGGTCCAACTGTGTTTATTTTCAGTCAAACGTATTTTATCCGTATACACTGCATTCCATCCGATTGAGAACCAAAGGGCTGACATTCAGTTCATCGATATATATGCTATCAATAGATTATAGATATATATATATATGTGCACATATATATACATATATGTCAATAACTCTTACCCAGATGGACGCCAGCGACACGTTCATACACGGCTGAACAAAAAAGAACAGAGTAGTTTGTAGTGCTCAGCCTGTACCCATGTGATTCGTGTGTCCGATGTATTGCCCTAGCGTACACGTCTCTACCCTCTAAGTATATGTATTAGTTAAACATTCCCTCATTCCAAGTGAGCGAGTATGGCGTATGCTCCCCGGTATTCATTCGGCCACCGTTTCTCACTCTACATTGTACACACTGCTAATGCGTTTACCAGATTTAACATGGTTTCATCCAACTCGGCATTCTCACCGGAAAATTAGAAACATTTGGTAATGGATTAAAATACGGACGTCGACCAAGTGTGTCACGACTTCGAATCTGGCGGTTGGATGGAAGATAGATTTTTGTGGTGATTCTAGGTTGAGTAATTCTCTTAGAGCATGTGCATTCGCGTATTACAATGTGATGGTGCCTGTGTGAGCTGATGCTCAATCGACTGGAAGGATGTAGTCACGCTTTCTTACTTGCAACATCAGTAGTCCAAACCACAACGGTTTGCCACAAACACATTTATTCCCAATGATGTCAAACCTAGATCAGTGAACATTTCAAGAGGATCATACTCCACCCCTCCAGGAGAGTCTTCTACGAGATTCTGCTTGTCTCATAAAATCCACTACTTACCTTGATCTGACTTATCACCTGACCTTAATCTCATGGGAAGTCTTTGAGATCACCCTAGTAATATACTTCTGAAGAATGCGAAACTGTAGACGCTTCGTCGTACAAGAGTGATGCTCAGAATGTATGACAACAGATGAAACCAGAATGCATCGCAGATTATATCAACAGCCTGCAATGTGGAGTTGATGGAATTCTCTTTGTTAAATGATGACTAATTCCGTACTAGTATACGAAGGTGAAGGCGTTTCTATTTTCCAGGTAGTCCAGGCGGATTGCAATGTTCATTTCTGTCCAGCGGTACGCTCTGCTAAAATAATGTGGTCATGTGTGAAGAGACCGTGAAAGATTTACTGTTATCTTTTGAGATGAGTAGATTTTAGCATCAGTGGCACTCGCTGGGAAGTGCCCAGATATTCCACACTGTGAAGTTGTGCACGTGAGTAAGTAGAGTGCAAAACTCATATACTTTTCACATTTGTTCTGCCGTTGATTGATTGATGTTAACTGCCCCATCTGTTTTTTGGTCCACCGATTGGTGGTCTCGAAAAATCCACCTATTTAAAACTCCAGTGCAGTTTATCAAATAAATCGTGGACTCCCCGGATCATCTTCCGCAATATGTCTGCTGCCAGTTTCCTAATCTGCAAGGGTTCACCTGTTTGTTTATAGAGTTTGTCAGTCGGTCAATTCAATGTGGTTAACTGTTTGATGTTAGTATGGTGCACAGTAGTGTTTTTCTTTATATTAAATTTTCCTTATGCTCGAGAACGTTTCTTTTATGTTTATAAACCATCAAATAAATTTACTTTTCCGACCAATACATTGATTGAAAGGCATAAACATTCTACCATTCTCTAATTCAGACCTATGAGCCCCTCTACTTGCCTACCCATTCCGTTTATTTGATGACTAACATTAGATTATTCAAACCTATTACATTTCTACCCACAACATAATACTGACTACCCATTGGACAAACTCTAATAACATATCTGCATCCATTGCATCTTCTGTTTGCTTACGTTATTTTTGTGCGTTGCAGATTAGAACGAACGAAGTGTTGTTCCAGCATGAATTTACGCAATGACATTAACGTCCTCTGACATTCTGCCAGTTGTTAACTATTGTGCTCTCAACAGCTGCATGTCCTAGACAAAGCCTGGGATGACGCCCTCCCCAAAGGTTTCAAGCTTGCTAATAGAGCTCTAGTTTTAACGGTTTGCAAAGGTGACAGTATCAAAGACACGATGAGTCTAACCTACAAGTATTAGTTTGTTCATAATTTATTGATTGATAATTTTTTTTAAAAGTACACAAACTGATTCAAGGAATCCTGTGGAAATGAGCAGGCCTTACGGCATACAACGTGTAGCCAATACCTCACTGAGTTCAACACATATTTAGGCCCGACAGGTAAATCTGATTCATCGTCAAATGTGTTATCAGATGATTAGTTAACAGGAGTCTTGTTTTCACACTGCAGGTGTAACTAACAATTAAGTTTGTTAACATTTACGTAAATATTGCATCGTACGCATTTTCCCTCTCATTGTTTTTTTAATAGTCCTCAAAACTGGTGATTAATTGCGACAGTTAATGCGGAGCATTGAACATGTTAAATACACACCGATTACATACTCTTCTGTTGTCCTCAGAGTACTTAAAATATGTGTTTTCATAACTAATTCCCCAATTCTAGACAGCCGACCCGTTCAACAAACCTCCAGATCGACAACTGGCACATGTATTTAGTTAAGGGAGTCTCCAACTTCTCATCGGGTGGTCCAATTAGATTCTACCCACCCCATTTTTTGTTGTATTGACCTAATCTGTCATTAACCGTTCGCGACGTGAGTAGCCATCCACGACCCGGCCTACTCCCGTGATGATTCACTCTTGACCTTACTGGTTCCATTCAAAACTCATTGATTTTGTTGAACGAGACTATCGTCATGATGGACTGAGGTTTGTCTATTGTAATTACTGATGCATTTCTTTTAATAATACCGTAGAAACTTTTGGGTCCAATATTGTTCTCAATTTGGGGATCCATTTTCAGGCTACGCGTAACTCAACTATCAGATGTGAATCGTTACACTAACCCTAGTGAAGGTGAGAACATTGAGTTTGGGAGAGGACTCACTGAACGATGCACCGTCACTTCAAATACTCGGAAAGAACCGTAGATGAAAAATACGTTAATATTGACTCTCTCCAACATCTTAGTGAATAACACTGGAACACAACATGCAATGCGGAGTGTTACACATCTATTCAATGAGTAAACTTCAGTTTTTGTGAACAAACAATGGGGAATTCTTGCCCTAACTTAAAACTACCGTGTTTGCATCAGCTCACTTTGCTAGCTGGGAAGTATTCTACTTTTAAGGTAGCGCTAATTTGGTGTTCCGAACTTCAGCGACCAACTGTCGGGATGAAAGTAAAATGCTCATAAGACAAATTAATTCAGTAGTTCGTATATTTCTCTTGTGGGAATTTCTGTTCAACTAGTGTTGTGATCCAAGAACGCGGATGGCACAAGGGTTGTTTATTCGACAAACCAACACATGGGTTAAGCATTTAAACAAGACCTGAAACAAAACCATTCATTTGCACGTGATATTCGGCCCAAGACCGTCTCGGTTGCCGCAGACGTCAATGCTCAGTTCCATTAAGTAGCAGGGGCCACTATGGGCGATGCTGCACTCTGATTTTCTTTCCAGCATTTTTCCTGCGGCTTGTACGATGTCAAAATATATGCTCTGGTCCTACTACTGAATAGCAGTGGTATGAGTAGTATGTTACGATCGCTCAACTTCACTGCACCAGTTACGCTTTAGGAAAAACTGACACAAATCCACATGAACATAGGTTCAACTTTGGAACAAGTTCAAATTACAACCGTTTATCAAACTAGGTCAAGTTTTCCTTTTTACACTCTTTGTTCAGTGTGTCCGTTGACTGATGCTCTCTAATTTCCATTTTAAACTGACGTGAAAATTGTTTATCATTGCAACCAAGTGGACTTAGAAATAGTCGTTTTTCATCTATCCTTACACCAAGATCATATAACTTTTGCTGAACTTGTTTTTGTCAGTAGGAAGTGATTTGTTTCGCACAGACTAAAGAAACTCCTGCTTAATTTTTTCTGGAATCATTCTTAAGTTGCGAGACAATTCACATTATAAGGCGTTGTACAGTCTCCAATTAGCATCAGCTTTGCTCTGAATACTTCGATATGCGTGAATGAATCAAAAGGCAATTTTGAACACCTTACGAATTCACACTCATTTGATTCGTATTGTCTGATACATCTGCAAAAGATACCCATTTTTAAGGTCAATCAGTCTTTGACAAAAGTGTTTGAGGTAGATTTATCCATTTCATTAACGTGTCAGTCATCTCTGTGAGTCATAACAATCCGGGCAGAATCTTCCTGCATTTCACTGAACTCCAAATCCGTTTATTTTGAAGAATCACGAACTTACCGGTGAGTAAGCCGATGATGTTCACTAATGTTCAGTGTCAAAATATACCTACCTCATCTTGTACAATATCTGTTGATGGACAATGCCATGAAATAGCATGAACCGTCAAATCTCTCCAACTTCATAATCTTTTTAAATTTGTTCACTTAGACCTCCCTCCACATAAAATGTGTCTCTTCCCTATCTTGATTAGATATTCCGATATTAGTTTTTCACTTTTTTTAAAGATATTCTCTAAGTTGACTGTATTGTGTGTGCCATGCATCGATGTTAAAAGTTACAGTAAATGTCGACTTCAAGGTTAGATGTAAGGGATTGGAGGAAAATCGCATACATGAATTGACTCAACAAATACACCGGAATACCACCGAAAACTTCCCTTTTTGCTAGTAACATTTCTTTCGATATGCTCAGATTGATGATCAGCGGTTTTTTAACAACAGTCCTATTTGTTAGTCATCACTCACTCGTTTCCATATGATACTTTATCATGAAATTGCTTTTGATGAATGCTCTGTAATCAGTGCATAGTTGACCTGGTGACTGTTATCGATTAAGGCCTTATTTTCAGTTATATACTCTGTGAATAGCATTTTGTTTGTTTGAAAAGCTACGTCGGATACATTTGAATTTTCAAAACTACAGTATCCCAGCCGACGAGAAATAACACTTTCCGTGGTTATTATCATAATGTCAATCTGTAAACGCACCAATATCGTGACACAACTTGCACAAGTTTTCATTTTCGTCTCCATAATCATATTCTTCTTTCGTTGTTTACTAACACAGGAGGGCAGTAAGGTTAGTAGCTTTAAATTCTGTAGGAATGTACACTGCCGTTGTAACCATTAAGCAGAGTAAAATGCCAAACCGCAGGTTGCGAAGCTGCATCCGCCACGAAGCACACACTGTGTGATAACTCAACCAGATGGTGACTTTAAAAATGAGAGTGCGTGTGTCGATCATACCTGTCACACATGTGTCAAAGTCCAGGGAACAAAATCGGCACCCATAGTGTACACGCTCGTTGATTTGAGTACAGTGAACTGTAGCCGAGTGGATGAAGGTATCGGCGTAAGACAGGTTGGTCAAATCTTGGTCGACTAAAGAAGTAAGATATGAATCAGATGAAAACGAAGGGCCACAATCGTCGACACAAAACATTCACATCAAATGGGCTTTGATTGTGAGGTGATATGTCGATACGTATGTATACCGGTCGAACTGGTCCTATTTATGAACGTAGCATACATCCTGCAAGAATTGCGTTTGTTCACAGACTGACCTGTCTGCGACCATGCACATTGCAAATGCTTTTGAGTGCGGTTGAGAATAAATACTTTCGTCAAGCTTATGATGCCCAGTAATATCTACATACTACATATGATTTGTCTATGAGGTACGGAAATAATCCCAGTCTCGGTGGTTTTTTCTTCTAAAATGACGCATTATTCTCTTACTCGCTGTCCACCAATGTGATCTGGTTCCAGCATAATAATTAGTTCAGTCCAGTTCGCGCACGACATTTTTCAGGACAAAGCGGGTTTCTAGAGGACAAAACACTTCAACCTCGGCAACGCTTTTGAACAACCTAATCAAACCAATCTCACACATGCAGCAAATTACATCATCGATGACGCCAGGTTGTGGTTAAACTATTAGAAAAAGACATACTATGTTGAAGTCGGTTTGGCACAACAACAAGGTCACAAAACTGAGAAATGGTGTACCATGGTTAGCGTCATGGCACCTCGGCTATAGTGCGTCAGGTCAGAGTCCACAACTAACGCGGTCAGCCTAACAGCAGCATGAAGTATCTCAGATTCTACAGGGAAACTGTTAAGCTTCAATCACTTTTCGCCAATTTATGAATTAGTTCCGCTCATGAATGCAGCCTCTTGTTATTCACCATTTACACCCTTTGCACTCATTGATGCATGCTGGGTCACAGCCCTGCGTTGTCTTTCAAACGCCGTAAAGTTAAGTGTAAAATGTGAAGACAGCCTGGCGTTATTGATCGTGTGCTATGGTGGTCAAAAGCCACCAGAAAGATGGAGCCGAATGATGCGGCTTGAGGTGTGCGTTCACCTCGTACTAGCTAGCCTAGCTGTGGTTACAGTATTATGTTTTGGCCGTTCGGTAACTCGACTCAGTTAGGAGGCTTGGTTTTGGGTAAGCCCTTTAGATAGGCCTTTCAGTTGAAACACCCGTAAAATGGTTTGGAGGCGGCATTTTGTACCCCGGTCCACAGGTGTTGAACGAACTGTGTGCGAAAGATATCTCTGCATGTTGTGTTGTTCCTTCATGTACACGCGATGTTGTTTGGTTGGGCATTTTTGCTAGCAAATATCACGTTCCAGTGCCGTAAAAGGGGTGAATAAACAGCATTCTCATCCACGCGACCTGTGGACAACAATTGTAGTGAGGGCATAATCGTATGTGTTTACTTCTGCTGAACTACTGCCGAACACCACATCTCAACCGAAACCGCTTGATATTCACAGGAGCCAGTTTCTCAAGGAATACCGCCCACGGACACTATTTCATCGATCGATCGACTTCGCAGATTCATGCTACCCCATAGAAATAAACGTTTATGATTCTATATGATTTTGCAGAATAGCGTGTGTCAGGGTGACTATAACCTGTTGACATCAATGGGTCGTGGACACTGTGATCCTGAGTCGATTCCCACAATCTATCGTGGGGTTGCATCGAAAACTGTCACCGTGTTCAGGTTGTACTCAACTTCGGTACGTCCATTGTTATGAAACAAACTGAGTACACATATTGGAAGCCAAGACTGAAATGAGGCAAGAACCGTGCAAATTTTCCAACTGATAAAGATGATTCGCAGTTAATGGAAATTTCTGAATCCCCTGTTCGTAAGGTTGAGTAAAGAAGCGGTAGAAATCCTGCTGCGCTGCTATGTAAATCTGGACTTGACATCCACCGATAACTCTACTGCACTTCTCAAGAGAAGGTATTTCACTTTCCAATCTAAACTAAAGCAGACACTCTCGAGTGACTTTTGTGGGAAAATATTTTTTTAAATACCCGTTGAAATTGCGTCTTCCTTAATAAAGAAGAGATTATGTTACTTCCGTTAGCTTCTGCATTCCCATTTGCTCATAGACTGAAATCAACCAGCCTTTCTGTGGTTGGCTTACAAACTTATAGGCATACAGCATTGTCCAAGGTAGAGTTGAGGAGATTTTGTAGTCAGTTGGTCGGCGAAATTGTTGGCAGCTATTTCTACATCGCTAGGTTACGCCAGCACCACATATATTATATATATTATATATACGTTACGTCACACGCATATGGTTACTTTTTTATTAATTTGAGAGTGGTATTATAGTGATTGCGTTTAATAATAATAATAATAATAATAATAATAATAATAATAATAATAATAATAATAATAATAATAATAATAATAATAATAATAATAATAGCCTCCACGTTGATTTAAGCATATCCGTAGTATCGCATTTTTAATTTCCACCGTTTCTAGTCCATCACGTCTGGCTTAATACCCATCACTTCGTTAAGGATGGACTCTGCAGGAGCCAAGTTGCGCCATAAACGGCGCAAGGAAACTAAACCTCACTCATTTCCAAGCCCGATCATGTTGACTGCAACGGTACATGTCAGCTGTTCACTCAATGCCGGACACGATTATTTGTTCAAAGGATCGACCATTTGTCTGCAAGTTGGCAGCCGGGCAAACGTTGTTTTTGCCCTGTTCCATTTCCCTTTCACATCACCCCATTGCGTACATGTCCAGAGTTGTTACCACCACCCCTCTCCGCAGTTGACCTTACACACCCGTATAAACGCATCTAGAGAGAGACGTTACACGTTTGTCCGTTCGACCGTTCAAGGTGACACAATCGTGTCATGAGCCGCACACACTTGTATGTTGGGAAAAACGGATTATACACTGACGAAAAGTTACAAGCAAGTACATATAATGCGCCAAACACACTGCGCCCATATATAAACAGACAGAAGTTTATGGAAGAGGCGAACAGTCGCTGCTATATGCGTTTTCTTCGTGCACAAAGTTCAAAGTTTGTTTAGTCTATGTGATGCTTGTAGTAGAACACAGAGAAAACTACCGGAACAGTTGGCAACAGTAACACAGCAACAATTAGAATAACACAAGTCGAAGCGCATGCACACAGATACGAACAATGGTTGGCAAAATCAGCAACAAGACCAATGAAACAGGTCGGTTAACAACTTGTTTTTGACACAGCAGGTGATCAACTTTGGGTGAATGCCTACACACACACACACATGTATGCACATATGTAGATATACCACCAAACTAACAACTAAACACTCCACTGGGAATTTGGCGACATGCGTCCATATCACCACTGCCATTGTTGGGGATAGTTTTTACAACACATTGCCCGTTTAGTGGTGAGAGGGTGGGTGGGTCAGGCGACGATGGTTTCTGCAAGACTAGATTGAGGATTCGGTTGCCAAGGTAATGGATAATAGGGATCCGTGGGATTCGGCAGACAAATGTATAAACTATTCCCCATGTTTAACATACAAGTCAGCTGCTTCGGATTCGTGAAACAACCGTCAGTCTGATGGGGAGACGGGCTGATTTCTTCGGTCCACTGGCTCCGAAACACGCCCATTATGTTCCACGTGGTGGGTAGCCGTTTCCTTTGGATTGACATTGGTCCTTTAGATGTATTGGTGGCAAAATAAGCAAGCTCAGTTTGCACTTGCCTGAAGACGAAATATTTTTTGGTGAAATTTCCGATGAGGAAATTCTTGTAGTTAAAAGAATAATTACTGTCTCTTACGTTTCATTATTTAAAATATATAACTACTGAGGCGAAAGGGTCGAAATTAAGTTAAGCGGCTCTGCTGTTACTGTTGTCGCGTCCTCATGTCTCTAGATTGATCAAGTGATGAGAGTAATCAGAGGACATTAATTACAATCTGGATTATTGGGACACATCAGTGATCAGTAAACTTGTAATTGATGTACAGGTTAATTGAATCCCCTAAAAGTAATACATTCGGACCGATGTAAAATTTTTATGGTAATCGCATTTAAACCAACTACAATAAAACAGTGACAACCGTAGGACCGACCGCGAACGACTGTCCATCACGGCCACAAAATTAGGAGGCAGTAGGTTAATGCCTCTCTATCGCAAATGATGGTTTGTCACGGACCTTTTAGTAGGTTATAAATAAACACCTTACACATCTGCACACTGGGGGCCAACTATTAGTGAGTACAGTAACACGCCTCAGGTGCTTTGGCGTATGTCCCTTCGTCCTTATTCTGTCCTATCAAGGCAAGGATTTTCATAACTGCAAGAGAATTGACTATTGTCAGAACAGGTGTGGTTGTGCTCATACTTATCGCAGTTCATGTACTCTTTTCACTGGAATTCCCCGTCGAATTCTGAGAAGATTTAAAACATATACACAAGAATCCTCATGAGTATTAGAAACTACTGCGCAATACCTAGTTTGTCTGCAGTGACGGCATATAACTGATCGATTTTTACTGATTACTTCCATGTGGATAAATTGCAGAAATTAGGTCATGGTGTTCAGACTAAAACCTACACTCAATAGCTCGATCCGTTCTTGTCTAGGATAATCACAACTAATTAGATGTTCACGCTTTATGTTATGCTCTAAAACTTCTGGTACTCAATTATTGATCTAATGAGAATTACTGACCACTTTTTGACACCACGTAAACTCAGATGTCATCATATGTGTTATAGATTATCGGAATTTAAATAATCTATCCTCATAGAATAATCATACGGCGTTGTTAGATCTTTTAGTTTCGTTTCTCCTGGGCAGCTGATCCCAAAGACCATCAACGGAGTCGTTGGTAACTGTTCCAACCGATTCAGTACTCATTAGTATCGCGCGCACCAAGGCAACGAACCTACAATCTGCGATCATTGGGGTTGCACGGAAATATGTTAGTTTATTTTCCGTTGCATTCTCTTGCTCTTAGCTTTGTCAATACACGTTTTAATTGAATGAGTACATAAATAAGGTGAATCGATGGCTACAAAAAATGACAAAATCATGAAACCTAAGTTGAAATGACCCTTTACAACAGCCCCCAGCGATGAATGCCAAAATAGTTCGCGGTAGAAATGTTGTCAGTTGAGAAGAACATTAACCCATTCAGTACATACACCTTAGTCGAAAAATTTTGGTAAAGTAAGCACATAACTCTCCAAGGCAACGCTGCTATGTTGCAACCATAGATTTCTTGTTTATGATGACAACAAACATATAAAACAATTCTCTGAGCAGGTAGAAAACAGTAGCCAAAATAGCACCTCTCATCCGTGAGTACAATTCAGGATTCACTCCTGAGGGCAGGTAAAAAATTTTCACCAGCACAAAAAAACCGGTCCAATACTGCCTGTTTTATTTGCCCTAAGTCACTGTCAAGTGCTACTGGAAGATCTCGATTACAATTGCAAGTTCTTTTTCCACTCGGTATTTTCCATACAGGTGATGCCGTTGTCTGGGCAAGTGTGTACCTACCACCGGTCGTTAAGTCAGTCTACGGAATTCTTCACATTTTAAACATAAAAGCGAAATACCCACACAATACAGAACATGACTTCATAGATTAGACAGACGAACGTGACTGAAGCTATGGGGAACAGACAGATGACAGCTAGAAAATATGAAAACAGGCCCATTTGGTGACCGTAGTTACAGCGCATAAAAGGATCAGGTCACGCGCTCCCACTTAACGACCCTTGTCCACTGGCCGAAATTCAAGATGAGTCTAGTTGCAATGGTATCTTTGAAGCTTTCTCGATCTACGATCTTTTAACAAAAGTGTTGCAAATCTAATCAGGCACTGTAAAAAATAGTTCTAGAGGCTCTTGTCTTTTGCAAACACGCTTTCTTCACGCTAATATCTTGTTGAATGTTTGGTGGGTCCTAGACGTACGCTTTCTACACCTGAACCTAGAATTTAAAAACTGGTGCAATGCACTCAGGAAAACAAGCTTGTCTTAAGTATGCTCTGTACAGAATGGCTTGAGTTGTTTCACTCGACGGATGTCTCCAGTGTTTTGTTCTCCGAAAGAGGATGTTCAGGCGGAAAACATTAGCAATCGGACATTTTCTTACGAGTTAAGTTGTGGTTCTTCTTGTCAATTGTTGGGTTTAAAACTAATCTCAATGATGAGATCCACTCCGCTGTGACACACTCGGCCAAAAGCTAGTATACAGAATCGGAACACCAAGAACTGGGGCCATGGATACAATATCTAGGCGGGTTATTCTGCTTACAAGAAGAACACGGCGCTCAGAATCAAACTGTTCTCAGATTAGATGTTTTTATTTTATTGTAAGGTGGTAAGATTGACGGTACCGTCCCCTTGAAAAACGTTCGCTACTGGGAAAGGTCCTTGCCTTGTGGTTTTTTGTTGAGATAGAACGTTATATCCTCCAAAAGAACCACGCAGATGATTCTTTGAAAAGGATGCTTCTACACTGTTTTGAACACTTCTGAGCAAAACTAGCGTAAACTGAAAACTTAGGCCAACGGAGTATACACACGTTACCAATCTGACCTATCTCATTGTCTAATTTACGTTGTATATGGCGAGTTGAATTCTACATGTTGACTTGATAACAGTGTTTCACTAACTGAGCTAACAGACGTCGATAAAGCAGAGTTCATTGTGCCCACTTCCTCAAGTCGAGTTTGCGGAGTGCGTGCGATGAATTCAAGCACCGTTATCGAGAGAAGCGAAAACTAATAACTGTGACACTAATGCGCCTAAAGTAGCAGATCCTGGAAACCCGCTCTTACAGTGGAAAACGGCGGGTATCTGAACTAAAAATGGCGAGAGTGATAGAAATGATAGAGAATGTAACACCGACCCTGTAGTCACTTCCTCAAGTATCTGCTCGTAAGTTAGCTCGGCAGCTTTCTACAGGCTGGTAATCGACCCAGTGGATGGTATGTTCTCTAGGATTCCATCCCTACAAGTTATACGCGGTCGATTTAAAAGAAACCCATTGACAAAAACGGTTGGACTTTAAGCAGCAGCCGGTCGCAGAGGACGTCAGCAGATTGACAACTGAAACATACACCAGTGTGACGTTGCATTACACGACATGCACCCAGTGTACAGCTTACTGAAAACATATTGAACCGGGCCATGGCGGTCCGCTATAGCAACCTGCAAAACTCTCATGAAGCTAACCCGATCACAGTATCGCGTTGCCCATCAGATTCCTCCTCCTCCCACACCACATCACCTGGCCGATATCCCCATGGCTTTTGTCCAATAGTGCAGTTAAATCTCTCACCCAGGCCCCACCGTGTATAGTAACTAGTACATATGCATGAGGCAGGCTTACTGATGGTCGTCTGTTTGTGTTCTTGATTGCCCGCAAGGATTTTGTCGATTATTTGCCACTTCTTCACCATGAGGACGGGTGCAAACAATTGTACCTTTGACCCATGTACGAGTTGCCGCAGGTTGCAAAATTCCAAAATTACATTACCGAAGGTCGATAGACATATTGTAAATTAGATTGGAATGCCCACCATACTTTCGTGGAACATAAGTGTGAGTTCATGATTGTTTCATGTAATCAGCACTATTTATCGTGTGCTCTGTGCGGTGAACTTTTCAACTGAAACGAATTGAAACATTGAAACAAACTTCTACTTTCCGAACATGGATATCCGAGATTTGGTCCAGGTGATTGTTAGCACGGCGGTGTTATTGTACCAAGAACATGGATCACATCCACTTCTGAACAAGAAAAAATTGTGTTGGGTTATAGTTAATAATGTGCTCAGTAATCAAAATTCCGATTTTAATGTTCGCGCAGGGATTCTGACTTAGTGGAAGCTAGGTGATCACTCTCAGTATGCTTAGCGAGCGTCAAGCGTAAAATGTTTAAGAACTACTGGTTTGGATGGACCTTATTCACCTCTGCGATTTAGTTTGCACTGATAAGGATCATTAGAATTAACAACTACAATTAGTGTTTCATATATCTCGTTCCCCAACGTTACGATTTCAACCCGCAACAGTTACGTTGTACTGATCTCAACTTTCGTCCTCGCCATCATCTGGCTTTAGACTTCCGTTTACCTTCTCATGGAAGACACTATATTGAACACCGCTCACTTGAACTCCATCGGATAACCATATACAGACGCCCTGCCCCATTCGCTTACAAGTAAAATTCAGAATGCCTGATCATCTCTTTGCTCAGAAGGAGCTTTTTTCTCCAATGCGCAAGCCTGTGGGGGCAATCTGGTTTAGCACTACTATATAGATCACAAAACATGCATAACCACATTTCCATTATCAACATCCGGTCGTTTCCAATTAAGAGGACTGTTCATTGAAGCTCAGGTTTGAAGTCTTCCTTCGAAGGGAGTTGACTGAAATTTCTACATATGCAAAATCTTCAACCAAGTTTGAATGGTGTTCAATTGATATCAGTCAATTCCTGGTTGCTAATTAGCTGTATCCATGCCGACTGTCATTATCCATTGGAACAATTCGTTATTGTTTGGGAGTAGTTGGTTTAGTTAACGTTCCCCATTCACAATGATGAAAAATAGTGTGTTGTTCACTCTAGTTATCGTATTGACGTCCATTTTCTTCTGTTCCTATTGGATTCTATGAACTGTTCGCGGAGACGTGGACAGTAACATCCCCATCATACAAGTAGAGAATGGACGCAAGATCCCGATGTAGAAGAGTACACTGATGGACAATAGCAAACTCGACATGCAAATTCGACTGGGATAACAGTAGTCAAATTTAGATAGTACAACATAGCAAAATATCCTTTTCAGTGTAATGTAGGTTACAGGTAAACGTGTCAACTTTCCTCAGACTCCACAAGAAGGTGACATTTTCAGCAGCTCTTTTTAGTTACTAATGTTTGAGTAAAATGACTTTACAGTTACTAGTGTACGCCAGAAGTTAGTAATGGAGCACTTCAAAGAATTTGTTTAACGTGAACTCCCACAGTTGCTGGATACTCAATAATTGACAACACTAATCTTTTTTTATTAATAGCCTGCTAAGAAGGAGTGTCGCGGAAATTTACTCGATTCACCGCTTATACAAACCTCGATGTGATCCATCAAAGAACCAATCTAAACGCCACGTTAATATACCACATCCGGATTGGACGAACCGCTTCAATGTTACATCTTCCGTTATTCGTTAACTTTTTTGATCGCTATTGAACCAATCAGCTTACAGCTGGCTACTTTGTATGTCGTCTTAGAAATTTGAAACAATTGGTTCCCTTGAATAGTTCGAACAAAGCAGTTAGAACACGAACACTGGTAGATGCAAGCATTTCGTATTGACTCGTCAGTACCAAATTTACAATAACACGGGTGCGTTTTTTTAAATTTTTTTTATAGCAAACAACTAGAGGGGTGGATAATCAATAG
>JTDE01000889.1:99042-122398 GCA_014338405.1 Paragonimus skrjabini miyazakii
CTATTGATTATCCACCCCTCTAGTTGTTTGCTATAAAAAAAATTTAAAAAAACGCACCCGTGTTATTGTAAATTTGGTACTGACGAGTCAATACGAAATGCTTGCATCTACCAGTGTTCGTGTTCTAACTACTTTGTATGTGTTATTTAGATCAGTCAATCACAGACTGATGTCTTGGATACTGATATACATCTGTCATTACGGGTTGTTGTATTATGAATAACAGTGGTTTACTGCAACCAGTCCGAAATATTTTCTTTATTACTAACCGGGAGGCATCAATTCAAACACAATTTCGACGGCTATTCGAAGCTTCTAATTCCGAGTATTACAGAGAGGTTTTGGATAAGCCTATTATGAAAAAGAAAACTGACAAACTTGCTTCATGAGTGTTCACCTGAAGTATGCGTACTAAGTCACGGACTAGACCCAGCGAAATACTTCTTCCCGGCTACCATTGGTCGAGATGAACACGAACAACCGAGTGATACTCAAGTTGTAAGATTGTGTTTAGGTTACCGTTTATGCAGAATGCACCCTCCTCCCTCGATGTTCTGTTTACCATAACACTAACCTGTTTCTTTCAGAATAATCGTAAATTCAACTTGTTTGTCTTTGGTGTGCTACAGGAGTGGGTTGTGCCAAATGCTTCTTTCCCCGTCAGCTTCCCTAACTGAAAATTTTGCTGGACACCAAATTGAAGATAAACAGTGGGTTTATCGGTCTGTCAAGTGGACTGGCAACGCTACCCACCACGAATGCAGTCACACGACCTGTTGCATCAACAACCAACCGGACACAAACAGTGGTCCTTGTGTTCGGCATACTTGACTGTTCTACATATGCAAGTCCCTACTGGCAAAGTGCAAGATCTCCGTTCCCCACCCAAAAGCACACTATCTGTTACAGACCACAGTAAAGCAAACAGTGTATTATGAGGAAAAATTTATAAAGCAGTGATCCCTGTTTGTGGTTTTAAAAAAAATCGGCGCGCTTGTGATGCAGTGGACAGGTGATGGTATCAACTAAAACAGGTTTTCGCATAAACACAAGCACATCAAAGCGTATGTAGCTAGAGGAATCCACCGACACTTAACTGAGCTGTCAACAAACTGCGATTGTGTCACTCAGATGGTCTGAATCTTCACACTGCACGATAATCAGTTTCTGTCACGCACCTGTCGCCTTGCCGACACTATTTAACCAAACAACCCACTGAAACTTAGTTTCATAAGTATCCGTATGAATATGGCCCTTTGGATTCAACAAAGGCTATCTGTTGCTAGTGAGGCCCATACAATTTTGACAGAATAAAACAATTGTATTTTGTGGACTTACTCTTTAGTTTATTATAAGCTGTTATAGGAGAGAGAAAGATATTTGCTTTTGCGTTCATGTCTCTGTGTAGGATAAGGAATAATTGTGTCGGACGATTTATAGATCTACAGAAAGTAAGCAGAAGTGGACCTCAATGATGCTGTCGACATACAAGTCTACCAGCAATGAACACTGAAACACGGAAACAACATTCCATCAGGTATGCGCATTTAATGACTTGTGAGACTGAGCGAGAACGGTGGTTAGGAAACTTGGGATTCAGGTTGTTTACCAGACACGTGCCCATCGAATGCAATTTTAAGCCAACCGAATCGGCACCACACAGTTGGGCAATGCGTTCCTGTGGGTACAGACCAAAACAGTGAAACAATTCAGTCCACAAAGTAATCTGCCAAGTCCGTAACCCGGTTTCAAGGAATGCCCCTTCAGGTGCTCATCTTTGTTTAATGGGAGGTATGCCGATAGATGATGCGGGTTGTGGATTATTTTGTAAGTAAAAAATAGGTCTCTATTGGGGTGTCTTTAATTCATTGAGAACTGATCTACCGCTGCAACCATTCTGGGTAGGGGATTTTCCTGATCCCCTCAATTCCTTTATTGGCCCATCTGTGTACATTTCTAATAAATGTCAAACCTTTTGTAAGCTATGGACAACAAGTCCGTATGTTCATTTCCAGATTATGGAGGCGAACATAATAGGACACACTTCAGCAAGGAAGGTTCTACAAACTCTTCCTAGGAGACGCAGTGTCATAGATGCTTTTCTTTTCCATTGCTGCATAGTTTGTAGACAGAAAAAAAGGTCCGTCACAAGGGGCCTTAGTTCCCATTCACACATGAATACTGGTAGTTTGTCGTCGAAAAGATGACGGCGAATGTATTTTTGTGGACGTTGTACATTAAACTGTCTTCCATGGGCGACTGGTTTAGACAGCTGAAATCACTCTGTAGGGGTTCCACAAATGTCGAACACTAAATCTAACAACAGTTGTATGTCCTCTACGCGCGAGGGCGTTTACAGCTTGACAGTGCTAGGTAATTCAATAACGAAAAGAATGAACAGTAAGTGTCGTAAAATTGATCGCTGAGGAATGCAGTTTGTAGTGGCCAGCGATCGTGTGGCTTCTCTACGGATCCCGGCTGCAACCGTGTTTTCCCACTTGTCTGTTCTGTACACATGATTCTGTGTACGCCTACCATAGGAGGCCTGATATGAATTCAGTGCCACTTTCTTTAGTCGTGCAACCTATTACACGTAGCGAATGTTTGCCCTTTTCCTAACGACTCATTTACTATTCCACTCTTCAAGGTCGTTTAATCCGAACCTTTTCGAGCGTTGTTTAACGCACTCGAAGGTCCCACGCACTTTTCGCTTGGCGCGTTTTCGAGTGCCGCGCTTCTTTTCTTGCTTCTCTTGGTTACTGTCGTTGGTCCCAAGCTTGGCTAGGGCTAACTGCTTATCGCATTTCCAAACATTACTGGAAATATACGGTTTGTTTCCAAACCCTACTGCGCTCTTGTAGTTCGATGCCTGTTGGGACTACGTTTCGATTGCCTTTCAGGAAAGGCGTATTAAATTGTTAGTGGACCAAGGCCTAGTGCATACTCACTTGTCCACTACAAACTGTTGGCAAGGGACCATTCTGGTTACTGTCTGTTCATCTTGACGCTGGATCTATACCCAGGTATACGACCCTCAGACCACTGGAGTAAGCACACTTTGAGATTAATTGTGGAATTACCGTAACAAGGTGGAGTGGTCAACTCAATTAAACACTTTGAAGGACAAGAGAGTTTCGACCAACGGCTTGTCCACAGTTGACAACCTTGGTCCAAAAATCACGAGCGGTCGGCATAGTTGTGACACAGGAATATCTTTTACGGAAGCTATTTTGCTTTATAATAATAAATTCGAGGCTTGCTATCTTAACCCGAAGAGGGTCATCTAATAACCTCTCCAGTACTTGAAAGATATCTGAAAACAACGCCAGTGATCGACAGATTTTTGTCACCTCCGTACCTACTCTTGAAAGCAATTGTGATTTTGAGCCGCTTGCTAAATTTCGATAAATAGTCAGTTGACAAGGAGGGATTAAAAACCATAATTGGTGGTTTGTTTCATTGGAACAACATATCAGGACGGTCACTGTCACGAAACTGGAGCTGGCTGATGTCAGCTAGTAGGCTGTCTACTTTCATCGTGACTAGTGACAGTGCTATTTGGATTGATTCAGTTGGGTTGTACCCGTGTTCAAAACTCTCTTGTAATGTGTGGTCATGTACCTCGAGTACCGACAGCCTGTGCCGGAGGTTCGAAGTTGTGGACTGATAATCTTTATGCTAGCATATGTTGCAACTTCACTGTAGATGAGTTTAGGGTTCTCCATCAGCGTATGAACAAGCCCGTATTGATAGCAAAACCGGCCGTCTCTTCCAGCAGATATGATGCAATTGCTTTCTGTGAAGCACTCCACGAACGCAAATTCAGTCCATTAGAGTTGGTGCCTGATCCATGTTGAACGTTTTGCTGTAGTCAAACCTTTGGTTTTCTTTTTGGATCATCCCGGCTTTTACTATGTTGAGGATTTTGCTGGAACCAGATGTTAACGGCGTCAAAGATTTCTTCAATGATGATTTGTCAACACTGGTCTTGAACGAGTTGGGTGATACAGGTGAGTCATTCAGCCTGTCTGGTTTCGTACACATCAGTACAGTTAATTGCAATATAATTCACTTACCGGGTGAAGAAGCGATTTTCAGATTATCTACCATAACAAACTCGTTCATAAGAACATAGTTAGCATCATTGTTGATCAATTCGTCGCTTTCTGTGATTCTGGATATACTCATATTAGCCAGCTTTTATCACTCACTCAAAGAATTCCCCAGCGGAAAACAACGTTACAACCTAAACCAAATGTTTCTTAGAATCTAGTTCCAGGTTACTAAACTCTTTAATGAGTACAGTTGGATTACGTCCCAAGTATGTTATTCTGCGTAAAGGTAAACGGGACTACGTTGACATCCTTATATATGGGAGGCAATCTGTAGGTCATAACAATCAATCCAGAAAAGTGTTGGGTGACACCATCTACACACCAGACTGATTTGGGTAGATCTAGAAGTGCCTGAACATAAGTACATCAGGTAGTTCAGTGCAAGTCCAAGTCAAGTGATACACGACCTCCTTTGTCGAGTTTCTTATCACCGTGAAACTATCGTATGAAGAATAGACGGTCCGTCGTCCCGCATTTCCTCTTTACATCAAGCCTCTGCAATGTCTATTATAAATGGATTCTCCAGTTTGTTGGAGAGTGAAGCCACGGTTTTATGAAACCAACTCCAATAGGCACTTCTACGGCCCATCGCGAGTATAGCAGGCAGAAGTGTTCAATGAACCTAATCGAGTGAGAAAGACCGATTCAGTGTGTAGTAGTGCATTTTGGGACCAACATTCCTGCAGTGAATGTTGGTCAGTTGAACTTTTTAACTCCTGGACTGGGTGCAACATATGCATGGAAGTTACTAGAGGTATTCACAAAGGTAATCATACTGAGGTTTCTTATGGTGTGTAGTTGTCTCCTGAGATTATCTGATCCGTCAGAGGGATATCTGACCCAAATGGGCAAATGAGGACTGGTGGCGGTCAGAGGTACATACACACATTCCATCATTTCTTCCGTTAGGAAGGTTATTTACAGTAGTCAAGGAGTACACGGTCGATGCAGACGATTTACGCCAGTTACCGCCAGATAAAAAATACCAGTGGGCGGTGCTAACGAATCCCCACTAGACTTACTCATGTACTGTTTGCATAGCTAATTTAAAACTTTCTGAAGCCAGCACATTGCGTATAATCATGTGTCCGCGCCTGAATCCTCCAGCTACTTAGACCTCAGACGAAGACGGTATACTTGTCTCGATTCGGTCGCACAGTAAAAGTGTTCAGTTCTGTGGTGCTTCAGTTGTTTGGACTGTTTCGGCTCCACAAAATTGGCTATGGAGATGGGGCAGATTATTGTAGTTAGAATCACAGCATTTCCGTAGCCTTCAAAATCAATCTACAGAGATACCAGGATAACTCAACTGGTCAGATGAATTTGAGAATTTCTTCTTATCGTGTTTTTCCCAATAGGCCTGAATTACCTAGCTGCATTCAGACAGATTGAATGCAATTACTGATCAGCATAAAAAATGTCCTTGATTTTAGTGGAATTGTTTTCGTATATGCTGGTGTCCGTATATTCCGCACTCACTTTGCAGGGATCAACATGGTGAATGGATTTTGTTTTTCTCCGTTTCTTTTCTTTAACTTTAATAAAATGAGTCTGCAGGGGTTAGCTTCAAATTTGAATAGTTTGATTCTGTAAAGTTGCTGAATGGCAACGACTAACAGAAATTGAGGTATTATTTGAACAAATAAAATAGGACCCGAAACAACCATACTTACAGGATAGAGTCACAATACCTGAAGGAATATGCCTTATGTTAACAACACAGCGGTAATCATACACTCAGTTCGGTAAATCTTTTAGCTCTCCTCTGTACTGTCTGTATTCTCAACATCATTAAGGAAGGTTGGGTGCACGCAACATTTTTCCTAAAGGGAAAAGTGAATTGTGTATTGCCAAGCGAACCCTGTGAAGAACTAGATATATCATCTTTAAAATTCCTCACTTTTCAGCCGAGTGTTGTAATGATTTGTGACTTTTCTTTCTTTTGACATGTTTACTCTAAGGCCTCCCGAAGGCATCCGCTTATAGTAAAACATTTAAAACTTGTCCAAATGTGAGTCCAAGGTGAAGGAATGGGCAGCTGCTTAACTATTCATTTGTACAGTATTGTGTTTATCAATGCTGAAGCGGTTTCAATGGATCTATCTGTCGACTTGTCAGGATACGAAGATGCACTCAACCAAACTTAAAGCATTCGATAGAATTCCGGCTGTTACCCCTTCTCTTGTTGTACGCACATGCACACTGTGGATAAGGTTACGGTCTAATCCATAAACCAGCGCGCTTGTTCGACTCTCATTAGACGTCCCCATTCATAGACTCATACCTCTCATGCTTTCTGATATAGTGAACAGCCGACCGGAAAAATACTGTGTCTCAGATAAAAACGGTAATGAAAAGAAGCATAGCATTCTTAGGAAGGCACAAATGGTTGAGTGACTTTTCCACCTGATCGGTTTAAGATTTCATGTCAATAGGTGACAGACCGCAGCGGACAAGTAAACTACATGGGTGAAATAACCGGTTCACTAGATATGAACAAGTGTATAGCTGTCTGATTGGTTGTAGAAATATTCGGACCTAGAAAAGAAAATTAAAACTATTCCGTTGTACTCAACGTTTACTGTTCATTACTATGAGGTAAGAGCCACGACTGTGCAATTCTGGTCTCCTACGTACATACTGTTAGACGGATCGCCAGCCAGTTTCAAATTACTACAAATGTCACTCAATATTGTGTGCAGTGGGCTTCTTGAGTGTATGTTTAAGAAAAGGAGTTATCCAGATCACGTCCCACGACTTGTATGCCGTCTTTTTGAATGACTGATTTCTACCTAGGGGTTAGCCGTGACCCTCAAACCAATAGATCCAATTCTGACATTTGTAGAATGTAGATTGGGAACAAGCTCTATGGAATTTAAAACGGTTGGCTCCATTCAGAAGTTTGAACAAAACAGTTAGGACACGGAGAGTGCAAGATTCAAGCATTTCGTGTTGACTCGTCAGTAACTAACTCACAATAACTTGAAATAGATTTTTACGCCAAACAATCCGGGGATGGTACGGATGGCCAATCGGTACGCCAGGAAAGGTCACTAAGTCTGGGGCAGGGTCAAGCCCACGAAAAATCGTTTCGGAACATACAAGGCCGGTTTCAGTCGACCGTGTCACCAAATCGCAAGAATCTCGGATTACAAAGTGATTTAATAGCAGTGTCTATGTGCAAACTGGGCGATTAACGTGACCAGTGATCAGGACGCGTCTAGTGATTGCGGACATTGTCCGTCTGCGTATTGAGTGACATTGTCGTGCCTCGGTAATACGGACTTCTGCACCTATTTAGGCGGATGCTTTTTCATACTAGAGATCAAGCACTTCTCGGTTCTGTCAATGTAACTTTTACCCGCAGTTACCTATTAGTCGGTAGACACAATGTGAAGTGGCACCGACAGGTTGACTTCCTTTGCTTGGAGATAAAAGTAACTTTTAGGTCGGAGGTAATATGCGGAACTCGGCTACTTTGATTGTTCGTTTGATCATATTTTTAGTCTTCACTTTGTTTGGTACATACTGTAATAACCTCTAGAAGACAACTTTATGTGAACCTTCACTTCTGTGGCGGTGACCACCTGTACGGATGGCGGTTTCGGTCTACCAAGTCTTTCTGTGAAACTATTGGGCTATCCATTAGATTGTAGTACGGATCTGATCAAGTCCAATTCTTTCGCAAAGCTCTCCTGTGCATAGATTCGTCTTGGTGGCAGCTATGATGAACCAGCGTGAAACTATCAAAGTTCAAATAGTAACATTATCTCGCCGATTTTATGGAATTTGTTTGACAGTCGGTTGAAACACTGTAAACCGTTTACTGCAGTCACTGCTGTCCAGAAACTCAAAAACCATCGAGAAAAACTGCTTGAAAATATCACCATAAGAAAGGCCTAATAGCACCCGGTATTTTAGAGGAAGGAAGGAAAACGGGCTACAAAAGCAAACAGCGATACAGAAATAGTACAAATGGTAATTTGTCATTGAGTCTCAACTGTGAACATGTTCAGAGAAACGAGCACAACCGGATTCACAGCAGATGCTTTGAAGACTACCTCACTAGATTGCGTGGGATGGGAAACTGAATTTACTATATTCGGTAATGTGTCGGATGTCTTAGATTGACGAACCTAAGTTTCAGTTGTACAAGCGTGACGTCGGTACGCGTGTTTGCAACAAGTTACGTGAATATCTTGACCCGAATTGCCCATCCCTCTGGTTTGGGAAAGGTAGGACCAATGGCTTGAGAGCCATTTGACTGTACCTAAGAAGCGTGCCGATAAGTTGCAGAATAACAGTCTACGTTTAAAGTTACAAGAATGCGCCATTTGTTTATCAGTTGTCGACGTCAAAAGAGAATTGGAAAGGAGTTTGCAACTGAGAAGTTCCGCACCATATCCGTAACGTATAGTTGATAAATCCCTACGGTGTCTTTGCAAAACAAATGTTCTAATTCCAGAGAACGCTGTTTGTTATTGCCACGTAGCTACAGATGTAAATATGTTGAGATTAGTTATTTGCTGTAATCTTCTAAAACTAATTGTTTTTGAAGATTTTCAGCATTCATTTCACTTAACAGGGTGTAAATACTCGTTGGCTTACTGTACTGTGGTGTTCATATTTGGTACTATGTCCTATTTTGTACGGTTGCGCATTTTCCCGTGAATTGTGCTCATGATGCTGTTTTGGTAATGCACATCTGTTTATCTCTCCTCTTATAAGGTACAACCCACTCTCTCTGTCGTTCGCATTTTTCCTTGGTTGAATAAATTGCGCTGGCTAGTAGCAGCGTAATATGTGTGTTTTGTTAATTCCTCATTGGTACTGTAATTTAACTAAAAACGATGTGTCGCCACTCCCACCATCGTACTCCTCAATGGACCATCGGTAATCTCCGGGACATAGCTACTGAGGGTAGTGGATCAAGAATTATCAATGAGTTGTACCATTTAATAATTCATTGGACTACGTTTTTAATGCATTCGAGTGTTTGTTCCTGATTGTTCGTAATTATCGAGTGGAACCCTCCCGACGCAGTTACTGTTCATCACTACGACATAGCCAAGGCAATATTTTTTATACAATTGTACTCAGTAGCTTCAGAATTCACAATTCTCAACTACTGAATTTCTTAACTTACAACACACAACAGAATAAATGACAGCTTCTAAGTATATAAACTTTAATGTTAATTTCTTACGTTTTCCATCCATAGAATCTTGCTAGTCACCCTAACCAAATCCCTAAGGGAGTAGGTGGCCATCCAGTAAGACAAGCCACATAATGTGAACCAGTCATTTTTAGAACTAATTTTAGAAATGGCGTTAGATAATTCGTTCTAGTATTTAATCGTTGGTTTGAGACAGAATACCTTTTAAATACATAAAAGGTGTTCAGGAGACTGTTGCAACCTACTGAATAATAACACCAAAACGTGTCATGGTTACACGGCTTGCAAATATCACCACATATAAGCGTGTAGTAATGGACTGTTTTTAGTAGAACCATAACATAATTTCTTACGTGATTTTCGACGACTAATGACTGCAATTCGATTCACTGACCCTCAGGGTCAAGCAGTCGATCGCACTGTACACGTCACGCGGCAAACAGAGAAAGACAGGTGTAGTTTGATGAGTTAAGTCGTTTGAACTATACTGTCCAAACAATACGTTCAACAACACGAGACAAAGTCCTCGATACAAGGTGTCCGGCTTCATTTGACTTACAGGAATTGGTTGTACCAGCTCCAGTCACCGCGATTGTTGCACAGCCAACATTGTTGAGTACCTGTCTGGCAGAGGTTCTCGTCTAACTAAAATACCACTCAGGAAGTTCTATCAAAAAACCCACTGGATATGAGTATTTTGTTCACTGGCGCGCACACCTAACTGAGGATGGAAATCTTCACGTTTAAGAACAGTAGGCGAATACCAGTGCGCTCAGGAATTTGCTTGCCACCAGAAAGAACATTAAACCGCATTCATTGAATCAAGCTAAACTGTAGCCATTCTCATCGGTGTTCTCATATTGCACCAATGATTAGTTGTAAGCAAAGAAGAATAAACAAAGCATAGAGGACTTTATAATTCTGTCAGGCTAGTCATGTTCCTCAAAGCGTTCTACCCTGTCCAATGGACCACGTCGACAATGTTACTTTAAAATCCTATGCATGAGTGGTTTGTGTTAACTGGATATTTTAATGGAGTGAACAAAAGCAATAATGTCCATTATATTCTCAAAATGATTGGGCAGAGTGGACAAATTCACAGGACAATGTGGTTGAACGTCTGAGTCATGTTCATTGTGAGCCTAATAGGGCGGATGGCTTAAACGCTTCCTCACAATCACAATCACAGAGACCGATTTACAACTTCCCGTCCGCACGAGGATAAACGCTGTCGCTAAACTCTGATGAAAGCGCAAGTCGAAACCAGTTGGAATGGGTTTATGGAAAGTTATTCTGAAAGAAAGAGCTGAGATCCACTGTGATTGATAGCAATAAAACCTTCCATATTCAGTAACTTGAAGTGTGCCGAATGTTTCTGTCCACTCAGAACAAAACCGTTGTAATTGGTTACGGGAGTATCGAAGCGTCTCTGGTTATCTGATTTCAAGTGACTGTTAATGATTCATAGTTGGTTCATCTTCTTCAGGGTTTGACTCAAAATCGGGTACACAAATAAATAGATAATTCTGGTCTAGAAACGTTAAAGGGATTGTCTCTAAAAATACATTACTTCAATTATCATGGTTCCTTTCAGATCCGCTGGTCTTCCTTTATTCCCATAACACGATATTCTGATTGGTCTAAGTCTATCTTTAGACTGAAAAATTAGTCAGATATTCCGCGGCATAAAATTTGCGTTCAAACTCACATTTTATCTTGACAAGTTTGTTCTTGATTGTACTCATCAAGTAAAGATAGTCGGACTGAAATTCAAACCGATAACCATCAAGCTGTAAGCCAATAGACTTGTCTGTCAGACTACCTATATATAGTGTATTTTGAAGAGCAATATACACATCTTCGTTCAAGGAAAGAACAAACAGTACTTACTTGAAACACATTTATCCCGAACATTCCAAAAAGTTTTAGTCTGCCCCCTCACTCTAATTCAGCGAATAAGGAATCGAATTCGATGTTTGAGTTTTTCGCCATAATGCTTGGATCGCTTCACTCTACTACTGTGTTCAGATCGCTGCTGTGTCATCATCTTGAGATAAATATCCAACATAGCGCATGACGTTATCTTTATTAAGAAGTCGCAACAAACAGTCACAAATCCGTTAACGACACTTCAGCTGAATTATGTGGTATCCACATCGGCTGTGTAAACTGGGACGGCCATCAATACACAATCCATATATCAAAGTAGATAGTCCGTACAACGGATCGGAGCAGCAACCTTGCCCGTTGCGATCCAAATTTCATATCCGCCCGGTCACCAGTTCTATGAACATCGCCTGTGATGAGGAATTTGAAGGAAGTATCGGCTTGAGAGGTGAATATCAAGAACAAATATGTACTCAATTTTGAGCTTTTGCGTCCGTAGCCAGTGCAAAAATGGCAATTCGAGATGTACTCACTCCATCCGCATAAAAGGAGTGAAACCCAGGTTATAATTCCCTGTCACTTGAAACTTCTCATCAATCATCATCACTCGTTGCATAGTAAACATTTACCCGGCCCTAATAATCATATCAACAAGGATATCAACTGAACAATTTGACATACAGAAGACAGTCTTCCGGTATACGAATGTGTCCGACCTGGAATCATCTACCAGAATTTATCACCTCACCGTTATCAGTGGGAGTTTCAGGTACAGACCTGATGTACACATTCAGGTCATAAGGTGGGGTCTTGCAACAGGTTGACCATCGGAATCATCCTAATGAGTTGAGGTGCGTTAGTCTGTGCACTGTAACTCTTAGATGACTGTTGTTTGCTGCATCCTGAACTGTGTTTGTGCCACACTTGATAGACGGCGGTCGAATTTCTCTCTTTGTAGCGTTCTCTACCTTATCACTGCCGACCTTTTAAATCCGTCTTTTATTTCTGAACCGTTCGACAAGGGCTCGGATAAACATAACACTTTCTGTATTCCTTAACTCTTCGACATACCGTGTTAACCGCGGCCATTTCAACCAGCAATATGAGGTGCATTACAGCCATTCGGATCAACGGGATGGCAACAAGCTACACAGTAAAACGTCCAGATATATTGTATGTGAATTAATTAGTTCACTAGTAGAATCATTCGTTTTATTCAGCTCTTATGAATATCTGGTTGTTTTGACAAGATTTTTCATGTATGTTCAACGAGATTGTCGCCAATCATTAGAGGCTCTGTCACCACATATTCATCTACATGAACTTTATATACCATTTGTCTAACGGCCGGATGAACCGTTTACAGAACTAAATTTCTAACTGATCACATAGCAATTACGTTCAGCCAGTAATTATTCACCAGTCATGCACAAATTAGACCATCGCTCGAATTGAATTAGCGATTGTGTTAGCCGATCGAGTATGAGCTTCAAGAAATCCAACGACTGGCCCTGTGGATAACTTAGGTTCGGAAGCACCTCCCAAACTATCAAATTCTGACAATCTGTTCCACTGTGTCACGTCAACCACCAGTACACACAACTTTAGCGAGTACAGGAGTGGACTGGTTTCGGTCCGACATGTAGTGCCTCGGGTTATGGCTCTAATTCCTTCCTGTCTAGACTATGAGCAAGTGAGTGGTCAGGGTGACGGTTGTTATGATGTTTGCTCTTCTGTCTGTTGATTATTTTCTTATCGGTTATCACTGAGGTGAATCAAAAGACAATCAAGAATGACAAATGGGTGTTTACCTAACAGATACATAGTAAATAGACACTTCGTCCACCGAATTGTAACGTGAATGCCCGACCAGTGTAACTCACGAAGCGAGACACTGCGTTTGCATAAGACAACAAGAAATACTGCTTTCAAATACGTTGGCTAACAGTGCAGTGAAACGTTACATTTAGCACGCATCTTTTAAAGTGTTATAGAACAGACTAAATTGTCCAACAGTGGTAACCTGCTCCTACTATTAGGCTTTGGCCTTCACCTTTTCGTAACACGTATATTAGCAACCTCATCTCTTTTACGTTGTGGTATAAAAACACTGACAGTTTACATTTTTGGGCCTACACGCCACACGGACAAAGGGAAAAGGATGTCATTCAAAAATCCGTGTTACTGCTTTATCGGATAAAGGCATTCTGATATAAATTGACAAAAATTAGATATTAATGAGTTTCGATTCATTCATGTCGTCGTGGGACCTTTATGTTCAATTGGGCAACTGTAGGCAAGTTGTGTTGAAGTTACTCATCTGAAAGCCATAAATTGTTTGTTCTAAGTAGCAACCTGGTATCGGAATGTAAGTATGGGTATTGCTGGACAGCATTGGTTTTAGCGACAATAAATGTTACCCCAAAACATAGCTAATGTCCCTCAAGAAAAGCTTGGAATTATTTTACAAGCTTATTGAGCAGCAGGGATAATACTGAACTGAAACTTAGTAACAGAACAGCTGCACTCGCTCAAGAGAAGTGAACAAGCAGAATAAAAATCGGATAAATCAATAAAACGGGAAATTTGCCTTGGATTCACAATAGAATGATTTTGCCGTATGATACTTTTTAAAAAAATGTTGTGCCACTGCATACCATGACGGATATTGTAAGCCTGTATGATGGACATTACGACCTTGACAACTTCCACTCTTGCCTGAAGATACTCATCCAATGACTAAATTACGACAGATAAAACCAAACCCAGAGCTTATCTCATTTTAATTTTAACATCATCTTTCCACCAACGTAACTAAGTGCACCAACGAGGAATGACCAGCATGGTTGAAAGTATATGTATGTAAAAATCTGGTAGAACAAGTTTGGTCTACAATACAAAGACAGACAACATCATGACCACTCAACAGATCAAGTTATTCGGAATAGTTAGTAAAAGAATTGAATACTATATTTGAGAAGTTGGACTGAGTAAGGGATTATGCAACGAAGGATATGACTTGAAGTACATATCAGACTTACAGAATGCATGTTCTATTAAGAAGATTTGTACTGACTGTCACTGTGAAAGTCTGCTGAATCTAAAATCAGTCCAACAGAAGTAATACTACCACACACTCACAGTTTGGCATCTTGCAGTGACGTGGACAGCATTGATCCGTAAGTACCCAATAAAAGTTCAATGGAATCTTGAATTCGTCTTTCGTGGTCTTTACGTTGAGTTGAACTGGCGTAAAGTGGAATGGTGCATGACTCAGAAGAATTGTTGGCCTGTGGAGTCCGTACTATTAGCGGACGTTGAGTTGGAAACGTCGGATCGGCTGCATATTCGTCTAGTCTATTACTGGGTGGCAGTTGCAGGTTTGGCATACTAGCTGACGAATCCGACTGGATGGGTTGGTTAGGGATTCTTCTGGAGCTGGCGAAGGGACACGGGTCAGGCCAATGAGCTCTTTTCGCAAGTTCACCTTTTCTAGATTGAGATGTTAAACTGGTAGACCACATAGATGCCCTAGGTAGGAGAGACGAATTGTTTGCGTAGTTCGGATTTTCTGATCGAAACCATAAGGAGGACCGAGGATTGTGTGCGTAAGACTCTTCAGCACTGTTTGGAACATCACTGGACAACAGTCCAAAATTAGGACTTTTACCAAGTTCACTGTCCGGATTGCGATTTACAAACGAAAGCTGTTGACCTGTGGTAAACATGCGCAAATAATTTGGCGAAAAGAATGCTGACGGAAACGGGGAAGCTCCGACAGGGAACGGTGATGTACCTGGAGATTGAGGATGTGTAACGTCCCCGTAGGGAAAATCTGGCTGAGTTCCAGGCACTGGATAGTAGCCTTTAGCCAATGATGCATAATAACTTGCCAGTCGGAGATTAAACAGACGATTTCTTTGTAATGAGTTTGTACGGCGTCTCAGCTTGCCCGTCGTTCCGCCTATGTATACATCTTCACACGAGGGATCCAACATCCAATAATTTCCCTTCCCTGGATCATCATAAGCTCGTGGCACTTTGACAAAACATTTATTCAGCGAAAGATTATGTCGAATAGAATTCTGCCAACCCTGTTTGTTATCCTTATAATAAGGGAAGTTACTTGTTATAAAGTCGTATATGCCATTCAAAGTGAGTCTTCTGTCAACACTACTACGAATAGCCATCATGATAAGAGCGTTGTAGCTGAACGGTGGTTTGTCGTGATTGACTGTGTTGTTTTTAGAGTGAATGGCTTCATCCTCCTTCCCGTTATAACTAGGTTCTTGATCTATAGGTGCACAGTTTTCGTCGATTGATGATCCGGAACTTGGTCTTTTACTGTGTAGGTTCTTAGAAGATAGCGATCCATTGTTAGCTTTCTTCTGTCTCAGCTGAGCATAGGGGTGAAGTGAGGGAGACTTTGGAGAGACTGAACTGTCTGAGACGGACTCCAGATTGGACGTACAATGTGAACTTTCAGGTAGGGTGATCAAAGACATTTGGCCGGGCAAATCTTCGCCAGCAGTAGCAAATAGTTCTTCACCAGGTGTTGCGTAAAACGAATGTTCATACGAAGGCAAATTAATAAGATGACTGTCATCTGATGCTGTGTGATTCGAAATGTGCCTTTCGTGGTCGTTAAAGTTCACATTCTTCGATAAGCTTTGGTTACTGTGGAGTGTGAGTTTCGGACCGTGCAGTTCCACTTCAGAAGCGGTTTGACTGCCAGTTGTGCCGTTTTGCAGTAAATAATCAACATGATCTTCTGGTTGTTGAACCGGTAAATCCAGCATGGAACGAATACTGAATGTACTGACAAACACATCATTTATGCGCGAACACATGTTGGGCTTGACACAATTCAGGCTGTCAAACAAGAAGAAGAAATAAATACTGAAATATACAGTGCCGAAAGTTTTCTTCCTGGTACGTTTTAACCGCTATCGCTGTTGGCAGATGCCACAAGGCTGTTCCGATTGGTCAAACGGCCGCGCCTGAGTTGAGGATAAACTAACCCAAATTGTTTGTGTGGTAGGAATCATTTCGTGTTCGGAGAACGACAACAATGATTTGCGTTGTTTGACCAACCGCCAACAAGCGTCGGGTGGTAGAAGGGATGGATTTCAAGCCTGATGGCTGGAGATGAGGGAGTGACCAAGTGCACACGTGCACTCGTGTGTGCGTTTGGAACAGCTGAATCTTCCACCGGACAAACAACTGAGATACTTGATTGGTTGGATTGACGCTCTGACGCACACTAATGCTGCCTAAGTCCCATCGTTTGCTTGGTAGTCAAAAGCCGAACTCTACTTCAGTGTAAGGTATCCATACAAATGCCTTCCACAACCAACTACAGAATGGATGATGCAGCGTCCAGTAAAAAAGGGACAAACAAGCATCTGGCCTAACAGTAGCCTACAATAACTGTAAACGTAAAAATAATTTTTAAGTAGATCTACTCAAATGAGTAGAGTCCTTAATTTCAGGTTGTCCAATCGCAACGATGACCTCAATCTTTTTTACACTTGAAATGTTCCTTTCTTGATTGAACGTTGTTCACATGCGGTATCAGCTTTCACAACACGATAACCGTTTTCAATGACCTACTCTTTGAAAAGGCAAACTGTAGTTTTGTAAGCAGTAGAATTCATTCTGGAATTACCAACCCCGGCCCTATAGACTGATAGGGGAACGGGCTAACCACAACTAATCTGACTTCATCTTTGCACGAATGGTATCTTTTAACTACATACCCACCACTTACGAAGAGTTACGCTCGGATGTTGAGAAATAATGAGACAGACGCATTAAGTACGAGGTCAGCAGGAAAGCGTTAACACGCCTAACGTACATAACCCAAGACTAGTTTACTTCTAATACGCCTGGAAAAGGATGTGCTCAGGTGATGATCTTTATCAACAGTATAACTTGAGTCGGATGCTACGTTCGGAAGTCGGTCAACCGACAAATGTCACCAACACGAAAGTTTATTAAGTATGAGTGCTGTTTAATCTATGTCAGTCAATCTTCAGCCGTCTAACTAACAAAAAATTCGTTTAAGTTAGGCAAACCCAGGAATATCAGCCTTTTCTTTCGAAAGATGTGCGTATTTTCTACGGAAACATATAAAGCTGGTGATACACCGATTACTCGAGGTAGTTGTAGCGAAGATCAACCTCTTCAACAACTCACTTCATGCTGACTTGGTATCGGTAAGGAAAGCGGCTTTCCCAAAGGATGTATGTCGTGTATAGCCTTTCTAATTTATTTTTTGAAAGATATTTTGTTTCCATTGCTTATCCCTGTTTTTACCGGAATTCCAACCGCTTATTCCCACGATTCGCCGCACTCGCTGCCTGGTTATCGATCTTTGTGACCTCGTTGATGAACGAAACGTTAGTGGTTCCGATCGATGTAGTAATAGACAATGAGATTAGTGCCGGTGTGTGGTAGAGCACAAGGTCTGACCTTGAATATAACGATGAGTTTAGGTAAGATAAAATATGCGCAATAGCTTCAACTGCATCAAATTGTACCAGAAATTTTGGATGCCGTATGTTCCAGCAGCCTAACAAAAATTTCCATATCACTAAAACTGTTGACAGCTAGTCAGTTAATGAGGAAACAAGTATATAACTTCCTGGAATGATGCTGACGTCGATGTGTTCTGTGGTATTTCTTCTATGATAAATGACACGTAATTTCATGTAGCGGACTCCAACCACGAACTTTAATAGGTTGCAATATCAAAAAGTACACGAAGCTGGCAAAGAGAAGGAAGATTCACTAATCCATCTGAATCCAGCCACCCGATCAATCAGCGAGTTATCAGTCAGCGTCAACTTTCTCACTAAACAATAGTCGCCTTCCCCGAGGATCTTTACTATTGGAATATGCTATCCGGTCGAAAACAAATTATTCAGTTCACTGACCACGTTGTTCTCGTATCCAGTTCGCAAACAATTAGACACACGCATGTATATGCCATTCAGAATCGGGTTTTTTCTTCGGACAATCTGTTATGACTTGCAACTGGGAACTCGTTCGACGGGCAGTATCAACATACTGTCTATCTCCGGGTGTCGACCGGTATGTACCGTTATGTGCGTGCGAACAATTTACTCGCGTGTACATACAGTGTAAACGACACTTCATCGCCGGACAACAGGCATTCGTGGCGCCACAGATGATGTTCACGATACGTATGTATATCCGGATAGTGTCAGCTAGTAGCTAACTGTACGAACATCCCATCAAGTCATCTTTTGCCAACCCTTTTCCTCCATCACGCCCATCAACCCCCGTTGGGTAGAAAACTACGTGTGTGCGTGAGAAAATGTTGCTTAGTTCGTTCGGCTCCGGTATTTTCGACCGATCCCGAACGAACATGTTTTCCTTGCGATTACACAAGTTTTGACATTTCCCAGTTCACTCCCTCCGTCTTCGTTTGTCAATTTATGTATACGCGTTTTTAGTGTAATTCCCCGCCTATCTTCGAAGCAGTTACATTTCGCCAGCTACGATCACTACACTTTCGCCAGGCAAAAGGAGAACCATTAGTCCTGTTCGCGTTGTATTTAGTTGTACAATGCAATTACCCAGTTTGTTGTGTGTTTAAACTCTGGATTACACACACGCATACACAGACAGTATAGGCAAGTGTATGCACGTGCGTATGTGTGTAAGCGCTTTGAGACTGGAGTTTAAATTAACAATAACACAAACACAACAAGTGGTACACCACATGAAATGTACGCTTGCTTTACGATGCCAAAGACTGCGTTTTCAGCACAGGTAATATTTTTTAGCAGTGAAAAGGACGGTTCCCCAGTTTTGAGGAGAAGTTGCACCATGACCGATTACGCATGAAAGAAACTGGAGAGTTTACCTGAAAGAATTTGTATGTGGTGTTAAAAAACTTTAAGGAAAAGATGTGGACAGTGCCCGATTGATGTATATCATCAGATAAAGTCAGCTCACGTGGTTTGTTGAGAATTATAGCAGAACGTATTGTTCTGAATAGTGTAAACTGACATCAGTGTCGGGTTTGATTCAGGTCCTGCTTGAACAAGTCACACGTGATACGAAATGTGAAGTGTAAACGGAACTCGTATTTTTAAGTTTAGAAAGGTCTATATTCTCGTTGTCGCAAAGACGAATCATTCACTGGCTAGTGAAGAAAGCATGGAGTTTACTTTCGGTTGCACATACCATAGGGCGTCGGCTTGAAAGTAACAAGCAGGATGGTAGGCGAAGTTTTACCGGTGAGAAGTAAACCATTTTTGTCACTCAATTCAGGTGGTTAGATCGTACATTAAGAAGACAAACGGCGCTGCTTACTCACTTCCCAGATCAATTGCATAAGACAGGTGGTTAACAACTGATAACTTAGCACAAAGAAACGAGAATAATCATTGGTCAGTTGATTGGTAAGTTGTTACCGTGATCTGAGGGCCATGTTATTAAGATCAACCCTGAGAGAAGATGACTTAAGAAACGAGGGACAATCCAGTTCATCGACGCAATTGCTATTATCGTTTAATGAGGTTGTCTATGAAGTCCGTTGATATGCGAAATTCCTACATAATCTATTAAAGTGAAGTTAAAACAGATGCAATGCCTTATTGGTCAAATGAAATGAACGCCTATTTCACCTGACTGAGAGAAGTTGACCAGTTGAGAGTTTAGACTATATGGTTCACTAGACTGATAAGATGCAAATTGTGTCACACTGTATTCAGTTTGAGTTTATCAGACGGTAAAAAATAAAAACAATTAATGAAGGAACAAACTGAAAATAGTTTGGGAGATCTAGTGATAATGACATTCTACTTTCACTTACGATTCGGTTATAAGCATCTCAAAAACAAATCAATAAGTTTGTGAACAAAAGCTTACAATCTACTCTGACCTAACCCTTCACTGTTATCTGCGAACGAAAAATATTGCACCTAGTTGTTTCACAGTTAATCTTGAGTATCAACCAATGATGTTTTTGCCGTTGAAGACTACGCGACAGCTTTTTAAAAAGTGGTAGAAAAACAGTATTCCAAAACTACAAACACTTTAACTTGCATTTAATCCATTTGTTTACAAAATAACTCCATACGGCAATCATTGTTCTAATGTAAGAAGTAAAATTTTCTTAATGTATACTCACAAGTGTCTAACAAGGGCTTCAATTATTGTGTGCGATCCTTAAGTGTACTTCGAGTTCTTAAGTATCTCCTAATATGTGTTGGCATAACTGAAAACTACTGGTTTTTCTGCCCTGAGTAATAAACCTTACTACTTTTGGGCAAAATTTAGGCGCTTGTGAGCCGCACTGCTCTCTCAGTGTTTCTCCTCGTTTCAGAAACTTTTAGGACGCTTGATAAACGTAAAGGTTGTGATCAAAAACCACATTGTCTGAAAATCCTCTTCCAGGTATTATTCCATAGACTCATATATTGTCGGTGATGCGTTAATAGCATCTAAATACCACACACGAGGATTGTTGGAGAAAGGATGTATACTGCTTACTAGGTCACATTATCACAAAGTGTATGTCACGAAATTGTGTACACAGTTAACAACGTTATGTTAATCCATAATATACTGGATGTTCAATATCTCTTCCTTTGCTTATTTTTCTCGATCAGTTCATTTGAGTTGGACTAAATATTGTATGTTTGGAGTGGGAAACTGACCGCTTAATAAAATAAATACTGTTGTTATCAATAATTCCATTATTTCGTTTTTCATGTTGTTATTTTGTGCACTTCACACATTGGTGTCCAATTTAAAAAAAAAACATGTTTACAAAACAATAAGACCAAAGTCTGTTCATTCTCATAAAAGTCTCTGAGGCATCTGTCACGCATTAGCCTATTTGCAAAGTCATGCATGATTATGGAAGTTTTCATCATTTCATGGTTAACAGTTGATGATTAGACTGGACTCAACGACTTTTATTGAGTGCCGTTATAAGTACCGCTGTTATTATTATTATTATTATTAGTGGCATGATTGGGAGCTGGTCGGCATTTGCTCTTGCTCATTTTTACGTGGTCATTTCCGAGATGAATCGTATTGTAAAAGATAATTCGCATGTCAAACACTGATAAACCAATAATAGCAACGACTATACAAGGTTCATTGTTTATCGTTTGGAACCGAATGCCAGTTGACTTTCGGACAAATAAGAGATTAGTTTTACCCCAAGCACGAGTTAAATCTGTTGGGCATTTCCAGAGTTTCGCTGACCTCTGGAAACTTCGGTTGGTCCAACATGCACAACGACAAAAAAAACGTTCGACTGCCCTGCTATTTTTTGAGGTTTGTTTGTCCTTCGAGTGGACAAAGACACACGCACAAGAAGTTCCTGGGTATTGTCATTTTCTAGGTCGTCGATGTACATGTTCGTAAATGCAAACATGTCGATGAACAGGGTAAAACAACGACAAACTGTCCAAGTGTCCGGAACATGTTAGCTTTGCCGTTGCTGGTCAACTATATTCCGTGGGCGTGTTGAGTGTTAACACACAATGTGGTATAAGCTGTCATCACGACTCGCCGTCTTGAAACACAGTTTGTTTCACACAGAATGTCTTGTTGGTTCACTAGTCGTCTTAGTGTAAAAAGCTCGAAGAGCTAACAAAGCAATTGGACACTGGGGCACTGGATGTTGATGAGAAAAGTTTGTTTTCTTTGCGTTGTGGTTGACGGTCTTTCTTGGATGGAGGACAAGTGTCTACAGCATATTGGTTGTCAACATTATATCATTTTATAAACCATTTCAATAAGTGTCGTACAGTATTTATACTCATTTCTTTTTTGTCTTCATACTTCTCAGCTGCACTTAAACCGAGACAGTCTCATTTTAATCCCAAATATCCATTTGGATTTCACTTGCAGCGGAAATGGATAACAGTTCCATTACTTATTCAAGAGGTGTTTGATTTAAAAAATATTGAAATTTTATCCACTATCCTTAAAAACGTTAATGGTCAAAATAATGTGGTAGGTAAAAGTAAACGAAATTAGACTTATTGAATTGATCGTAAGAAAATAAGTATAGTAGAATTGTGTAACCTTTCTCAACGAAGAGTTGTCCCCTAGCTAGAAGACTGTAACAATTAGATGTTTCCCTATCGGACAAAGTTGGGGGGGAAATGTCCCTCGAGTTGTACCATGACATTAGCTAGTTCCAGCATTGTTTGACCAATCCCGTCTGAATAATTCAATCAATAGCGGTACCTGTTTCTAAAGGAAACATTTGTTGAATGGAATCGTAAAAAGAAATATTGACCAAAAGTTCACAATCTTAGCATTGTACAATTTTTAAACTGTATTCAAGAATTGTCTTGCGGATGAAAGTTTCGACCACTGACAGAACTCAACTTTTCACAAACCTTGTATTCAAAGATCAGATATCACTTAACTTTGTCTGCCATATGGTTAACATCAGAATGATTGCATGCACATTGGACTGACTAAAACTTAGGACTGAGAAGGTGGAGTGTTGAGTTCGATTTATTTTAAAGACTTTCTTTTGACAGATCGATGTAGACCCTATGAGGCGATAGACAAAACATTAAAAAGGATAAAGCACTCAACGTAATGTGTTCAGCGAAGGTCTATTACGTTAATCAGTGTAGCCGATGGGTTCTGGGTTTGCTATCTCGGCCAGTTGCTGGGTTAGTTTAGGGGATACGCGATTAGGTTACGTGTAGTTGGCACCAGTTTATACACAAAGAAGATGTTATCGGTCCAGATCACGCAAGATTGGTTTCGTGTCGGCAGTACAATGATTAGTGGAACACTGTGCAGTTTGTCATTCTATATACCAAGTTGTTTCTCTCAAACTGAAATCTCATATTTTGTAGGAAACATGGCCGCCTTGATCTGAAGACATGCATGAGAGCCGAACTGCCTCACGAATGACGGCAGATCGTGGAGTTCGTAACTTTTTCGATCACGTTACTATACGATACAATCAGACGTGTTCATCCACGTGCCATCTTTCAACCATGCGAACGGATGAGACTACTCTGCAAATGTTGTCATTTCCTTGCAGTGTTTCACTAGACTGTTTGAATCGCTTCACTCAGTCGGTTTTCTACTGTGTTTAGATCGCTGCTGTGTCATCATCTTTAGATAAATATTCAACATAGCGCATGACGTTATCTTT
>JTDE01000889.1:148306-166993 GCA_014338405.1 Paragonimus skrjabini miyazakii
AATACCCAAGATGCGTCTTAGACATTGCAAATGAAAGTGGCTCAAATAGCGCACGTTCCGTTGATACAATGTCCACGTTTCACTGCCATACAGCAGTAAAGACAACACCATTGAGCGGTAGACGAAGAGCTTAGTGCTCGGCTTCAGGCTTTGTGTACCACTTACATAGTCAATCATGTGTCCACAAAATTCAACAAGGTAATTTGGAATTATTTCAAGATCATTTGATTATGAACGCCAATATTGTTGCAAGAAGTGTGGTGAAGGAACTAAACAAAAAGATGCCACCACCAAGTATATTTTCAAATTCGGTACTTCCTACTGGATGACATTAAGTAGATAAATGTGGAGAACAAAATCGAACCTAGCGAATGTACAGCATTGAGAGGGAAGAGCCAACTGTTAATGAAAACTAGATCGTTATCGATTAGCTTCACAGCCAAAATTATGACAATCACAGTCTAGGAGTCGGTCAAGTACTTCTGGAAAAAGTCTTGAAGAACATTCAATCGGTGATCGATTTCGTCCAACTCGTGGTCTCCAGGCGTGGGCATAACTGCATCAGCTAAAAAATGAAACAAACGGCGAATTGGATGCAGCTTGCTTCTATAATCCAAAGGACTATTAACCACGATTCGAGACACATTTACTACCTTTGTAAAAAACAGTGATAATGACAGAACAGTTCACATCACTACCATCCAGATTAGAGATTTACTCCATTTACTTAGAGATGATGCAGTCGAGAGCTGAATGCAAAATCTTCCTATCTACTATATATCACTGTAATGGTGTGCAACACAGAGGAGAACAGTTAAGGCCGACTGGAGGATCATATGTCCCCACACTCGAAGTCCACCATTGTCATCAGTTTCAGCTTTGAGCCATGCCAGTGGACACTATGGCTCGGGCTGCCGTTGGTCTTCACAGTGGTCCACGAAGAGACAGTTTCCTCCAACAAACACATTGTGTTGTGATCCAAGAACGCGGATGGCACAAGGGTTGTTTATTCGACGAAGCAATACAGGGGTTAAGCATTGAAACAAAACCTGAAACAAAACCACTCATTTGCACGCGGTATTCAGCCTCAGACCGTCCCGGCTGCCGCAGACGTCAGTGCTCAGTTCCATCAAGTAGCAGGGACTCCTATAGGTGATACTGCACTCTGATTTTCCTTCCTGCACTTTTCCTGCGGCTTTTAGCATGTCAAAATATATGCTCCGATCCTACTACTGAATAGCAGCTGTTTAAGTAGTATGTTACGATCGCTCAACTCCACTGCAATTGGATAATGCACGGTGCGGCAGATGCTTCATCGGCATACAGAGTAAGTGACCCGGACAGTCAAAAATTGTGCATTTTCATTAGTTCGGTTATCAGCTGCGAAGTTGCATCTTTTTCAAATGCACTTCGACAGACTGTCGCGTTGCTTATGCAGTCAGCCCACCTGACACAGACTAACTGGCGGTGAGGATTGTGGTCGAATATCGAGAGTTTATACGCATCTTCCGCAGGAATGAGCTGGATTTCTGATCCATAAAACAGAACCGAGTGCACACAGGCTTTGTAAACTCTGCCTTTAATCAACAAACGGAAATCTTGACAAATTCACAGGTAACAAAGAATGGAAGATGAACTACGTATTTTCACTATCCCCGGAACCTCCGAACGCTCATTCTACCCCTGTCGAACGCCATTTGAGGTAAATAACGCTCCAGATATTTGCTCAACAACGAAAAAGGAAATAAATATCTACTTGTGAGCATGCCCATGGACGCCTAGCAGCGGCGGCAACAGGTCACTTATCATTAACAAGTAGTCTGACAGATTTGATAATGTAGGAGAGGCCTAATTGTAAAAAATCCGGACTTTGGCTGCAGTCGAACCGGCTCAGCTACAAAGTCGAGCCAGGAGGCTAGAAAATTTAAGATAAGGACTCTTTTGCCTACTTGCCTCACTATCTCATGCAAAACCTACCATATGATCTAGTGGACTCAATGTTCAAGGGGGGTTTCTCAGGCGGATCAAGGTGGAATCCACCACCGCCACTGATACTCAACAAGCGGGAACTTCATAGGTAAACTGGGAATTGCCTTCGTCAACCTAGTGAATACGTTAAAAGACCACAACCTAACGTTTACTGTTGATGCATATAAAGCGACTGAAACACTTTCGTTAACTTTAAAGGAAAAAATAACGCAAATTACTTACAGTAATAATCGATACTAGAGTCAAAATTGCCTACAGCACCTAGTCAGGTAAGACAAAACGACTTACATTTACGAGGATGTTTTGAACGACCCGGTACCCGATGAACACTGAAATTAGAAAAGGAACATGCGATGCTAGCTGTACATAAATGTGTGCAGACAAATGATCCAAAACACTCACGGTTCATAAAAAAAAACTTTTTGTCGACTGGCCAATAGGCAAACATAATACATCGTGAGCGCTGGAAACGAAATGCAAAAGTAAACAACGGTTCTATACTGGTGCAGTAGCTTTAGCTAAACAAAAAAGTTACAGCAATCCATTCTAAATATAAAAAAGGTGCCACAGATCTCCGCTTCTGCGCAGACCTCCAAAATCATGAACAGATAAGTCGCATCCGAAATAGTAACTGATACATCTAGGAGGTTTACGCAACAGAAAATCACAGCAGTTAGAAACATTAACCATAAGCAATCTACTTGATTAAAGCCTGCTAGGAATGTCACTTCTCTGACAACTAATTAAGTTACGTAAGCATACCTTGTGCCACTGTAATCAGGCTGGGCAGGAACGACTTATTGATAACAGAAAGTCCTACCGATCAGAGCCCAAGTACTGGCGGAATCCTAGTTGGCCGGCGTCAATTAATTAAAAACAGTGATCGCCCGCTACATCGATTTTGTTTGTAACATGTGGTGATTAAGATAAGTTGTTTGAATGCGTGTCGGACATGAACAGTCGTAGTGCTTACAGCGAGGTCGTGAAACGTAACAACAAAAGAGCCATATAAAACGCAACACGATTGCCGTGCAATAACAACCGTAAACATTGTTGGTTCTCTATAAGAAGGGTGTTGTTTTTCTAATGAATTAAAATTGCCTAGTGCCGCTCAGGACACTGTTGTTTTTTATTTGGTAGTTCAGTAAGCGATAAGCACCTGATCCAGTCATTTTAAAGAAACGAAGCGTACTGCATGAAGTCTAAGCAAAGCGTTCAATTTACATTACTAGGGTCTATACATCTTCGAGGTATACATTAACTATGTTCCATGCGTGTCGCTCATGTTAGTCGGAATGTCGACAATAAAAACACTACTCAGAGAGTACCACCTGGAATGTTGTCCAGGTCATCATTGACCAGGAAGGCGAAAATCCAAAACTTACAGTAAGGAACACTTCAAACAATTGTTAGCAAACTCTCACTGTCATTACGATGCTATAATGACGATGGCTACTGCTCAAAACTTTTACGAAATCTATCAACGGCATAGTTGTAGTGAGCACTGTGAACAACTGAGTGAAAGGTGGCTTCTGAGTCTGAAAACACCAAGACCGTTGGCCATTTGAATGCTAATATAAACCTGACCAACGCATCTGGATAACGGTTACCTCTGCCCTCCTAGGGTTGACGTTATGACAGATCGGAGATTTGCGGATGTCGATAAAAACTACACTGACGTCTCTGTGTCTGTCACATACCCACCACCAGTCATGTATTAGAGTTGGGAACTACTATTACTACCGAGGCGCAACTTCAGTTTCTCATACAGCTCATCAGTTCTGAGACCAATCTCACCATCAGAGATAAAGTGAGGGCTGAAATAGTAGTGAATTTCAGCAGTCGAAGTTTAAGGACCACCGTAGATTAAAAAAAAGAACTATCAAGAATATTAGGATTAACCTGTCTCAATTCAGCCTAGATAAGTTGTTATTCAAAATTTACATTCTGTCCGTCAAGCTCGCCATACTGGTTGACCGAAAGTTATTTTGTATATATGAACCTAGTAACACTTAATCGACAATGAATACAAACGACCAACGAAAGCAATACTTGATCATTCCAAGACCAAAAAAAGGCTGTTTCATCTTTTCACTTCGCACTATCAAGTGACCATCGCGAGCTATAGGCAAGCTTTTAATCAAAATAAGTTTTAGTTCGCTAAGGTCATTGGCGTATTCAAATGCTTGTTTATCATTGCGGAAGAATTCCATTTGAGCTGATAACTGTACGGCTATCTCGGAAGAAGACTATCATAACTGTTGACGTTTCAGTCCAATTACACCCAGTTGACAGCCGCTATGCAGACAACTTAACTGACAACGATGTTTGATGAACTGTAAGTTTGACAGTTGTGAAGTAACGACCGATGAACGTGCAGCAACAGGGAGAAATTACAAAATAGGAGCCCGAGTAATCGTTATAAAATGAACAACAATCTTTGGCAAAGTGGCACCAGTGGTCGCAATACGGTTCATGATAAAGTTGATCAATTGGATCTCCATATAGCCCACTTATGATTTATGTTGGAATACAGTGATGTGCACAGTTGTATAAGTCTACTGTCATAGAAAGCGCGCTCTGTCCGGACAACAAACACCACTCATGCACCTCTCTCCTGGAGAACAGATACATAACCCAACAGTCATGGCACTGATATCTCCTCATAGTGAACACCTTCATGCAACAGACACTTCAGTTTTTCAACTGCTCACTATCAAAAAACGGACAGTTGGTTTAAGTCCACACAGACACAATTGCTCACTCTGTCGTATGGCCCAGCAGAGTGAAAAACATGTCTATTAATGTGAGTCCGGGGTCAAAAAAGAAATTCTACACACCTCAATGTACGCACGTATCCAACCACATTTATTGTGCCATTCATCTCAGTAGCTGTGGCGTCTTACACAGCTTTCGCTGTCACCAAACTGTTATGTTGATCATACTCAATAATGTGTTCTCGTTATTGAAGAACATCCATTTCCACAAATTTAGCCTCATGTGCCGCCACTGCCATTTGCCCTGTCAAGGGAAAACATCTGCTAGCCTAAGTAAGTCACATAACTAACTTTAAACCGTGCCCACGGGTACTATGGTGCTGGTTGCTGTTGTTACTGGCAGTGACCACAACTTAATAAACTTAATAAACTAGCACAGATGTGATGAAGAAAAACTAAACAAAAGAGATTAGTGAAGAGGAGTCCAAAACCTTACGCATGCAGACCCGTCATTGACTGCGACACTTCCATGCCAAAGAACGTTTTCAACCGTCGGCATGGATGGTCGCGGGGCGGGTCAAAGTCTTCGTGGTTGGTGACCATGTTATCGTCGGTAGTTTTGCGGTTCCTTCCAACCACTAACAATCACACTGAACGATGAACAGTGTGACAGACGCTCTGTCGGCATGCGAGATACAAGACTCAACTAGTGTAGACTATGGATTTTCATCTCGGTTATCGGCTACGAATTTGTAGATTTCCTAACTACGCGTCGACGGACGCCTACTTGTAGAAAGTGGTAATTCATAATAGAGCAGAAGCTCAAAGTAAAGAGACAAACCGGAAAACAGTGAAAACAACAGAATGGTTCAATAATGGAAAGTCACACATCCCAGAGGTGCTGCAAAAAACATGTTGAAAATATTTGTGCAGTTTAAGTCAGATTAAAAAAAACCTTCACACATCCAAAGTGTGAATAGTCTGGATAAACGTGTAAACACATCGGTGAAAATGTATGCATAAAAATAAGATGTCAATCTAACGAAAAATGTCAAACAGAAAAGTTCATCAGAAGTGAATCGCGGTGAAGTAATGAACGTACAAAGCAGAGAGAATGTATGGTATCACAAAAGCAAACAAACGTTTGTTTTTAACATGCGGAAGGAGTAGAAATTGATTTGAACAGATCAGAAGGAAGAAAATGGGAAGAATAAGACAGAATGCTCCCAACAAATTACTGACAAAAATGAAAGACCCAGAACTAATCAAGCCAATCAGTAGCGTAAGGGTAAACCGCTACGTCTGACGGTGCGTTTGACTGAGCCTACTAAGAATATCCTTATCAGGAACTGTAGAGAAACAGTAGAGAAAACAGTCTAGTCACTGTGAGTAACAGGGCATGCAATAAAAAGCCATAAATCCTGGAGTAAAGTGTTAAGGCTCTCAGATGCAAGACGTAACAGTAAAGCATCTTGCTTTACTAGAAAAATGAATATCACAAGCGGAGTTGTGAGACTGAGTAACATCTAAATACTTGACAACCGACCTGGAAATGATGGCGCGATCAACAGAAAGCAGGTTTAAGTTGGCAAAAAAAATCAGATAACGTTGGAAGTACGAAAGAAGAATCATCTGAATATAGAGATATTAAGGATAAAGGGATCAGAAAGAGGCCAGTTGGCTCAGCCTACAAGTCCCTTCTGCAAAAGCGAAGGGGGGATACGACCGGAACATAAACCCCCGATTTTTACATAACTGGAACATTTAGAAAGGAGCGCGCTAGACGGTAAAGGCAAACCTATCACGAAAAGGGAAGAAAAAAAGAAAAAGAATCGCCCTTTGCAAAAAGTTCGAGTTATTTTACACGGCAGAAGTTTGTTCATTCAAGGGGTAACTCGAGTTGTGTAAAAAAAATAACTTGGAATGAGTGGAACAGAAGAATGTCTAAAATGAAAGATGTCGGGTTCAAACTGGATTTTCTATTCACCCTCGGATGGATAGATAAGCGAATGGTTTTATTACAATAAGAGAGCAGAAATACTACTGTTACCGGTGGGCTGCCGTAAAATAAAGCAGCGAGGTTGGCTGAGGATTTACAGTCAAACATTTTTGTGTAGGCTAAGAGAGGTTAGTTTTTACTCAAGATTAAGGTATGCTTTTGAAAAACACTTCACGTCTACTGTTCAGACTTTCAGTAACATTATAAGTAAAGACCACGTGAATCGCGGTCGCGCTGCCTGGCCTGAAACATTGTCTGCCATGCCAAATACGACTAATGAGTAGCGTAGTTACGTTGAACTACTAACAAACAATGAGTAGCAAAGACTTCAATTGCAAAATTACAGATCTCAGACCCACTTTCAGCGTACACCTTCCGGATTCAAAAGAAGAGTTATGATGCTGCACTCAAATAGCTATCAGGTACGAAGTAGTGAGACGAAAAGTCCAGAGAATATAACTAATTCCTGATTTACTATCCTTCATTAGCCTGAATGATCTGCACGGGGCCAAAAAATGCACGAAGTCCATGAAGAAAAACAACGGCGGATGGAAAGTTGAGCTGGAACGTATACTCCGGGCAAACCTAACTCACAATGTGGTGGATTATCAGGCCGGAGGTGCGAGTATTCCAACACTCGGCGAACTACCTCAATGCGGGGGGAGATATGTCTAAAAACCCACAGCGAGCGGATCGGGGACGGCGTGGGCGACCGGATAAGTCATCGCTCGACTGAATCGGACTAACGGGCGAGATATGGCAGGAAAAATAGGATGGACGGCCAAATCGGAGGCGCGATTATTCTAACACTCAAAGAAATATCCCGACACGGTCGTGGAATACGGTAAAAGCCCAAAGTGGATAGCTGGCGGACAACACGAGCGATCGGACGAGCCATCGCTCAACGAAATCGGACCAACAGACGAAGAATGGCAGGCGGAAAACCCTCCGATAGACGGCGCCGATCACACACTGGACTGGAATTCTGACTCATAAACGCGAGCGTGCGTGTAGCATGGTAACCAGCGTGTTGGACAATAAAGATTGTGCTTTATTGGACGCCTTTTCGCTACAATAGTACCATTGCTCTGGTAACATAAATGTGCATTTATCACGTGATTTGGAAGTCACATTCCTGGACACACACCCAACCAAGGCTGCACTGAGCAGTAACCGCATTCCGTACCACTCAAACCGATCGTAGTCAAATAAACAAGTAACTCGGCCGTCAGCAACAAAGTTACGATAAAGGAATACCGGTTATGACCCAGCTGCGTTCGCCCAGGGAAACCAGTTAGGTTGGGCGATCACCATGATTTAGATAATGGAGTTCAAAGACGTTAGACAGATTCCACAAAAAGGCCAAATTATGATGCGGTAAGACGGGCCTCCATTCATTAGTTTGAAGAACCTGATTGCACACGTGATTACACCAAATACACTATGCATCATGGTCCAACGTACCAATGCGTTCTCCTATGGATTCCAAGTAAAATTAGAACACTTCTGGATTTCACACCACTGTTGTTACATAATCGTCTCAGTGCACACAAAGAGGATGAAAATTGGCACAACATACACGACATCAGTCAGGAAGCAAATGGACTCACTGTTCTGGCTCGAAAGAAAAATCGGTCTTCCTTATTATTCCTTTTCAGGCGATCTTTCTCAAGGAAGTGCATAAAAATTCTGTACATTTAAAACCGTTTCAGTCACGCCTCTATTGCTTTTTCTGTCCATAGTCTGACAAGCTCTACATCCCGACACCTTGCAGAGAGTTATGTTAAATGGTCGGCTGGTGACTGCGCTCCATAGATAATTACATCCGGATTAACCCTTTGCATAACTTAACCAGAATCACGTGAATGGGGGAGAAAACAGACTTGGCACCACCCACTGAGACTGAGGTTTGCAATTGCATCTCGGCTCTCAATCGTAATAAGGCTGCTGATTTGGATGATCTCGTGCCGGCACTTTTCAAAGAAGATGGAGAGGTGTTAGTAGAGGCCTTGACTCAGTTGTTTCAAACTGTGTGGACGACGGAGATCATCCAGCCGTGTCGGGGTCACGCGATAATAGTTCCCATATTTAAAAAAGGAGCCCGGGGCTCTTGCGAAAACCATAGGGGGATTAGTTTGACACCAGTCATTTCAAGGATTCTGGCATCAATTATACTTCGTCGACCCACTGCATTCCGGGAGGTAAACATCAGAGAATAATAGACAGGGTTTCGCCCTGGCCGGGGATGTATAGATCACATTTTTACCCTTCGTCAAATTCCGGAGCAGCGTCATATGTACCGTCGGCCAACAATCGCCGTATTCCTTGACTATAAAGGTGAGTTCGATTCGGCGGATCGATCTACACTTTATGAGTCGCTTAAATGCAGAGGTGTACCGACCAAGTATGTGGACATACTGTCGACGCTTTATTACCATACTTCTGCTCAGGTTAGGGTTTACGGTAAACTGTCTGACAGTTCCAGCACTAGTAGCGGCGTATGTCAAGGCTGTGCCCTTTCACCATTTTTGTTCAATTTCGTCATGAACGAAATAATGCAGGACTGTCTACGGTACCCGAATGATGCCGGTGTGGACCTTCCACCTGGTAAAAGACTGACTAGTCTTAATTATGCTGACGACAAGGTGTTGCTGTTTGACAACTCTCAAGCAGCACAAACAACGCTAAACGCCATTTCGCGTTCTGCTAAGTATTTCGTATGCGTTTTGAAGCCTCAAAATGCAAAGTGCTTCTGCAAGATTGCTGTAATTACGTAGATTTAGTGTTATATAACGAAGTCATGGAGGTTGTTAACCGATTTGCATACCTGAGAAGCTGCATCGGCGGCGGCGGCAGCGGAGGTGTGGGGAACGAAATAGAAGTGTGTGTTTCCAAGGCTAGGGTGGTGTTCGCTAATCTGAGACATCTATGGCGACATCTGTAACTTAAGAGTCGCGTACCAGAACTGGTACATTTTTCGGAAAAAGACGCCAACCTTCTTCCAACCTCCAACCTTGAGGACCAGGAGACTGGTTTGTCAGACCTTTATCTATTGGCTTGCCTGGTATGAATGACTCTATCGGTGTAGTGGCCACACCGTCCAGTTTAGCCCAATAGGTCATCGAGATGTGCGAGCCGTCACACCCCGTCAAAGTCCAGTCTCGTTGTGACGATGAGGATCTGGCGTAGGGAGATGAAGTCGTTCACCAAGGGGTTGGTCACTATAGATCGGGTTCATCTACCAGACCGGCAGCCCTCGCGACTCACAGAGAGTTGGTAGCCGGAGACGTTGGGTGAAATGGTGGCTAATCGAGCCCAGTGGTGTGAATGTTGTCGTTGTTTGTCCGAGTTGTCTGTGAAGTGAGTGCACTTAATGACGCGGGGCAGTGAAAGCTGTAAGGAAGCTGTCTTGCTGATGATGCCTTACTTCCACTTACAGCTCGGTTGTTTGTTTGCAAGGTGTAGGCACTTCGATGTTGAATGTAGACGTAGCTCTTTTTTAGTGGTTAGGTCCCCTCCCCTCCCTCTTTTTTCTTCTCTCTTCCTAAACAGGGTTTGTTTCTTCTTCTTCATGGTTGTGTGGCAGTTAAGCATCAGTGTGAACCACTGATGTATTGCTGTCTATGATGATGATGATGTTTGAACAGAGACGTAGCTATTCTTAGTAGTTAGGTTCCTTTCTATTTCCCACCTTTTTTTCCCTTCTCTCTTCCTATATGGATTTTTTTTCCTTCGTGGTTGTGCGGCAGTTAAGCATCAATGTCAATCACTTATGTATTGCTGTCTATGATGATGATGACGATCCTAATGATTCCGCGATACAAGCATAGGCCTGAGAAAGCCAATCTGATGTAAGTCAGTCAATGCAATATCTCATGCACTCTGAGAGGTCATATTTCAGTTTCATGTGGTCAGTATACACTAAAAGCAGCACAGTAGCGGGGTCTCTCGATGGGTCTGTGAAACGTGGCTATCTAGACCGGGTGTCCTATATGCAATCGTATGCTATACATATCCTTCCAGAAAGTCCGACACTTAGAGAGAGAATGTTCTAGCACGTGCATAGTTGTATCTGAAGGACAAAGCATTAAATAGTGACCGTTAGAATTAACGCAATACATGCAAACCCGCTCACAACAACAAGGTTGCAGAAAAGATAAATCTGTTTTGAGCTGTAAGGTAAGAACTACAAAAAGTACGCTGAATTCAGTTGTGTACAGCAAACTTTTGGCTGACCGAGACGATGACTAATGCAAATACAGCTACGTGCAGAAGAAAGATGTGGTAATTATATCAACCACAAAATGCGGGTTCAACGGGCTGGGCTGATACTGAGTAAGCAGCTCATCTCGAACAGACAAGAGAAGTGCTCCGTGCTGGTGTGACAAAGAACCAGGCTGACAGCCAAAGCGGTTTCGACAAATTCAAATTCTACAACCTTCAATCAAGTACACAATTTTGAATTAATCTGCAACGCGGAGTGCGAATTTTGAGCTGAGTTCAAATTGAAAAATTATGCGACAAGCTGCAAAGCATTCGTTCATTCGGAAGTCGGACAGATGAGGAAATTTAATCCCGGAAATCTGTACGCTCAGGTATATCAGCACTATACATGAGAGAGAAGGCAACTGAGCTTGATAAACCACTGACCCTTCAAATCCTTTTTATTCACTAATCACTACGATGAGTCCCAAACAGATAGCCGTGGATCACGCAAACTCTGTAAACAAGCTTCCCGGCAGCAAAGGCAGAACGGTAGACCTTCAGAAACACAGCACTACCTCAGATGCGTAGACGGCCAGTGAACTGAGGCATCATCCTGATTAGTTATAGTCCCGTAGAGAAATGAGGGACAACAGGAGGAGTTGTAGTGTTTGAATATAAGGATCGGCGTCTAGATGACCATCTGATGCCGGCATCAAACACTGAAGTATTCTTAATGCAAGCGCCGAATGTCCGCCGTTGGTACGTTGAAGTAAGCACGTTTCTGTTCTCCGGAGAGCATGCCACTGACAAATCCATACACCAGGTCCACCCCGATTATCTCTCCTCCACCGTAATAAACTAAATGTCGCTGGCAAGCGTAAGAAATATGAGTTTCAGCCAACAATGAACGGGGTTGTGCATGATATCGGTTTTACTTGTTCTCTTACTGTTCAACCAAGGAGCTAGATTTAGTATCCATTGCACAGTTCTTGCGGAGACATTGAGGTCGTGTCTATCCGAGCTTTGGACGCTCAAATACTTTCTGTTACCTTCCACTTTTTCCAATATATCGCAATTTCCCAGTAGGCCAACGACCAAATTCATTTGTCGTATATCACAAGGGCATGTTTAGATACACGTGTAAAGCTGATCGTTTGATGTGTCCCTGTTCCATATGTAATCTCGATGTGCACACTCAAGTAGATGAATGAACCACGGGAACTCGTCCAAGGTTGTCACGTCCTGGTGTTGGTGCGCTCACTCACATGATTCATCGCACCATATAATTGTTGATTGAATGCTGTTCGGAAGTGCATACAATTTCCATATTGATGTCATTCCGTGATTCATTGGACGTGAACCTCTCATGTGTGACAAAAATGCGCACGGAGATTCACAATGTGCATTCAAATGAGACGGGATCTTACGTGTTTCACATAAAACGAGCCAAGACTAACGAATTCCAACATGAAAAAATAACACCTTGTTTCAATTTCCTCCCGGCAAACAGCGAAAAAGAGTACCACAGACCAGAATAAATATTAGGCCAGTGTACTTAGGGAGAATGAAAAATGAATCGTGGAGGGACCAGCAGATTCTGTCGTGGATTTACAACTTGCTAAAGTGCACTGGCTATAAAACTTTAGAACGTCAAGCAAGTCCACTTGAGGGCAGTAGTTTTGGAACACCACATCAGTGTCATTTCGAACCTTTGTGGCCAGTGCAATTTACTATTAACTCTATCCATTCAGATCAGGGAGAGTTAATACAACACATTAATAATGGGATAAATCCCAATCAGTAACAGCAGCAGATTGTCAACCATCCCAGGAAAACACAAACTACAGACAGAGTAATCTGTCTACGTCAGGGAAACTGAAACTAATAACTGCCGTTGGACAAGATGCCTCACGGTGTGCTGGGTAACCCAGATCCGAACAACACAAAACTCCGAGTTAGGAAGTAGCTGCTTTAAGAAAGGCTTACCTGCGATCAGAGTCCCTATCACTGTCATGTAAGACGTGCTGACGGGTTCGATCAGAGTGAGGCGTGCTAGGCACTATGACCTCGTTCAACGGAGTTGGAGTAGGAGTGCAACGCGAGTGCATGGAGTATTTCCTCCTTCCGGATATTCGATGCTGCAGCGGTTGTACATTCGGAGAGGATGCAACCACCGAGGCCTCATCGTCCGAACTGAGGACTTGTGAAATTTGTCTTGCAGGTGACGAAATGCATGCACGAGACCGTCCACGTGGCGCAGTTGATCCGCGTTCAACCTGGCGATCAGAGGAGGGAGTGCGCCATCGTTTATTGGCTGGGAACCGGCAGGCGTCTTTGTCTGCTTTACCTTTGACAGGGTGTGGAAGCAATGATTCACAAGATGAGGAGATCGCGAGGGGTGACGCACGAGATCGACAGGCGGACACAAAACAGTCCGGATAAGCACTTAAGGCGGAATAACGCAGATTCGGGTTTGATCGATTACGTAATTTGCTATTGTTTTGCCAATCGTCCACACCGGAGAGTGATCGAATAGGATAACCCGCATCAGTAGATAAAATTCTTTGACGTTCTGCAAACCTGGAGAACAAACAGCAGGTAACTTCTTAAATGTTTTGCTATGCAAAACTGGTGGAGTTCACAAAACCGTAAGCAGCTAATCACATACTGAGGAAGACACAGAGGATTACCGAATCAAAATACGACTAACAGAAAACAAGCAGTCGAAATGAATGAACACGAGAGCAAAAAATTAAAATAGGTACAGTAAGTATTATTAAAATTAGACTGTTGGCAAAAGGCAATGCAAGATTCACACACGAATATTACAACAAATGTTCTTGAAGAAAATTCCGGGTGATATCTAGCCAGTATACCACCAAGAGGCATCAGTTAATGGCTTGGGGAATGAAATTGAAAAAATTATAATTCACTGAATAAATATGAGGTAGTAGGATTCTTGAGATACGGCTAAGTAAGATGCACTACTATCTGTCGTTTTGTATACCTTTTAATTTGTACTTATCACAAAGCGAGAGATCAGACAATCGTCGCAGCAGGTTTGGATCTTAAAAAAACAATTCAAGGTACTAATTCATATACAAATTAAATCAGCAGATATTTAAGCACCCAGCGAACAGAATACATGAAACGGACAACAAAGATGAGATTTGTAACAACAAGTTCGATCAAGATATGATTGTAGTTCGAATTTGGGAACTGCAAAAGGTCTAAACGACCAAGTTGGTCCGGTTACTGAACATGCGCAGTGCAAGGATTACTGAGACATCAAAGGAAAATAGCTCACCGTCGTATCGCACTTTCTTCACGTTGCAATTCCTTTTCGTGTATATATGCAGTAGGATCGAATCGACGAGTGGACAGCCTGGAGCCATCTAATGCACAAAAGGTTATGCTTAATTACCGAATTCTGCGTCATGTGAATTCAACAAAAAACTGACCCAAAAGATACGATGAGAATCAAAAGGGACTAAAATGAAAGCGAAGTAACAACAGAACCGAAATAGTTTTAGGCAAACATGGTTAGACGCCCCAGCCCAACAAAGTCCACGTGAAGATTGACTAAGATACTCCCAGTAGGCAACTAGTAATTTACATAAAAACAGCAAATGTTCAGTAAGGCGACAAACAGCGGACTAGTTGTATACCATATTGGAGATAAGCCTAGCATCTGAGGCATGTTTACACAGGTTTTGTAGTCTGAGTTGAAAAACTCAGTTCTAAAGAGATAAGAAAATCGGACCCATTATATGTCAAAATGATCAGATATTGCTTAGCATAGCGTACTTAATATATCATATTGATCGTAATCGATCCTGTACTCCAGCCTACTGCGCAGTCCTTCGGGATGCGATTCCTTATCTTTACTGTGAAACATCCCACAGTAATCTCTTATGTCTCTCCACACACATGAGCTGACGGTGTTATTAAACTGATAAATTCTAGTAGCAATGATCAAAACTGAACTAATCAAACTAAATCAAGATGGTGAGATGTTCCGAAAGTCCTTAGGTAACACTAAACTGAACAAAATGTCCGCACATGATATTTACTCCAAATAGAACAGAAAGGTCAATGGATGAGTTTTCTCAATCAACATTCATACACATTGAGTCAACTAAAATAATGACTGGTAAATCCGTTAAATATTTCAGAGTTATACTTTCTGGTGAACTCTGTTGGTACAGCGTGCTACCGATGATTTGTCGAATGTTCAACTCTTAGTTTCTGTTTTGTTCGTTGCTTTAAAGCTATTCACCGATAACAACGAGCTACCAGGTTGGACTTAGTATTCACCGAATCCTCAGCAAACAGTCTAATCATTCTACGCCGTTTACTCAGACATCTCTTCAATTTAACCAGATCTTTTCTTATTTTACCTGTTGACCATATGGTTTCTAGACCCTTCAAAGAGTGTGATAAATTTGCAATACTGAATTCCCTTCATCTCGTACATCAAGACAGTAAGAAGACACAAACTACGAGATGCAAGCGTTTCTTTTATTTTCATCAGATGATTACATGAAACACTCAGTTATATCGGTTTAGCGTATGGCGACAAAACAATGAAACGAATGAACGTCACATGGGTCATATAGGGATGGGGTAAAGGGCTTCAGTGTCACGACAATGGGATCCGTTGTGTGTTGCTTGATTAACAAGCGTGATGAATTCACCAACGAGCTGTTCATAATCCCTAATATAAGTTCATCAAATGTGTATTCCACAGTAATACCAGATAATCCTTTAAACTTATCTTTATGTGAATCTCTCCCGAAAGAGCATCAGGTAATCCCTAACCTGCACATTACCTTTGTAACAAGGCAATCACAAGTGTTAAGGAAGAGATAGTAAGCAGTTTTTACCTCTCACTACGCCATAATCTTACCGACGTCTACCTGTGTTGCTGTCAAATATTCCGTATAACCATCATGTCTACTGACTAAATATCCACCTACCAGAACTTGGTGCGAGATATCCAAACGATTAACTTATTAGATACTACCACGACTTTATCAAGGTTGTCGTCGTTAGTTTTGTCCTTATTGCACAGAAACTTTCAAATGTGAACAAACAACGTGAACCAAATGTTTAACAGCCCGAGAAACCCAAAGAACGGAAAGATGGACAAAAGAAACTACGTAACACTAATTAATGAATCTGGATATACACTCCATGATTAGCTTAAACAATGTTACACCCACTAGATGTGGTGTTCATAATGGGTTTCAGGCTGTACCAGTCCTATATTAGGATCTAGTTAGGACTGGCGAATGACCTGTGGACACCGATTCTTCACATTGGTGTCTAGATCGCGTTTGGACAAGTGCTGATCAGGTTTGCTTATATTCGATCATGTAGATACCAGTGAAGAAACACGTAGAAAAGGGTACGATTCCCTAATGTATTTTTGAAAGTAGGCTGGACCATCTGTGCATGCGAACAATGTAACATATGCACATACTACCGAATAATATGCACCTACACGATAAACTCGCTGTGCTCTATCAACATAACTTAGTGATATCGTATTTAGTTTAGAAGGTGAAAACGTCAGCCACACAGGTTAAAAATACGCATGGGTCATTTACCTCCAGTAGATCGGTCTACAGAAGCTGTCCGTGGACGCGCAAGGTAACTAAAAGATGGAGCATTCGACCGGATTGTGCCCAAAGGTTTCATACTGGGGAGCCTTGACAATGATGCCAGAGACCGACGCGTGCCCTCGCACAATGGGGATGCAGTCGGACGACAGAGCGTAGGACTAGCACTACCGGCTCTGCGCTTCAAACGCAGAGAAGGGTTGAAATAGGGTGATGTGTCCCGAGGTGAAGAGAAACCCTGGACTAGAGAAGACGGTCGAATGGAATGAGGCACATCACGGCGGCTGAGACGATGATGGTCATTGATCAGATGTTCAGAGCAAGAACGCTTCGGATCTACACTATTGCTATTCAAACTGGCGGAGCGCGATCGAGATAATACAGGAGTTTTAGAGGGACATCTGCAAAAAAAGAGCAAATAAATCACATCAGAGAACAAATCGTGCAGCCGAATACTATACTTTGTAACTGAGACCACATATGAAAAAGACTTATTGCCTGCTGCAAAACTCCAGGGGTAAGCATTTAAACTGGTCCGAATCGGCTCAGTCAGATATGGACAACAGCAAAACTGCGTTAAGTTACGCAATTCTCGACGATCCCCTGCTAGAAACTGATATAACCGTGAAAATTAAATTATAAAAGCATGAAAAGACCATACGCCGTGCATTCTGTCTCTAGCTCTTTTTGAAGATGGTGACAGGAAACCGTTGTCTGAAATGATCGCAACATTTTGTTCCATGTGGGAGATTGAAGAGGTGCTTCGCAACTAGTGTTTATCGATGGTTATTCTGGTCTGAACCTGGAAACCTTATAAGCGATACAAAAGGCACACAAACACCATGTGATGACCGCAGACGTAAAAGCAGTATGTTACTACCGCATACATGATATCTACAGGCCAGGTAGTGTGGAAGACTTCTGGAAAAAAAGAGAACTAAAAACGGGATGAGCAGACATGTTTTCAACCGTGGCGTGTATCGATCATATCTATCCTCGACAAATGATGAAGTGTTTACACTTCTGTTAACAGCCAACGGTCACAGTACTTCTCAGGATACGGGCTACTGTTGACTTGGTTATTCAACATTATCTCCTAGGCTGACTTTTTCGTGGACGAATCGCAGAGAAATACCAACCCGCTAAAATTCCTGCACGCAGCATGAGTGTTCAGGAACGACTACATCAAGGCTCTTCTACTTTCAGTGACGTTCAGTGGAGACGATATTTTGGGGAAACACTCAGAATCGGTGTCTTTGTCAGGTAGAAGGATGACCAATATTGAGTATACCGATGACACCTTGCCTCGGAAAACAACGGGCAAACTAGTTTGAGCCATTCAAACTGTAAAACTGACTTGTACAGAATGCACTTTGCGTCTTCAAAGTATATTGTTGTTCACAGGTTAGATTGATCCGTACCTAGTCGTTGATGTACAGGCTACTTGAGAATACTGCTCGCTTCACTTATCTAAGTATTGCCACCTTACAAACTTATAATATTACTAACAACGTGTGTATAATTATAGGTCACCCAGTGTACTTGCTAGTCTCTGACATATATTACGTCCTAAATATGTCTGTCTGTCGACGAAGAAAGCATTCCACCTTAATCTCCGGAAGAGAGACTGACCCACTCGAGAAGGAAACGTAAGTAACCTTTCGATATTCGTTTCAAATATACCCTTTACGGTAATGAGAACAAAGACATAGGCGAACATATGTTTTCGATAATTCATCTCCAGACCGATACAATTATATAACGAGTTAATAGAGTTAGATCGAGATATCGATCGGACTTATTACAGAGAAACTAGGTCACTGGTTAGTCAAATTGGCGATGACTTGATTGGCCGGTTACGTCACGCTTGTCCATTGGTTTGACCTCACAGGTTGGCCATCGATCCGGTAGATTTGTGGCCATGGTAGGTGCAGCGCCTGAACAAACCGTTTTGATGACATAATACCGGGTCAAGCAGCCTGATTCCAATCGCCTCGGCAGTACAAAGTGTTCTCATTCGGATCCCTTTTGATGGGTTGCCTGGCACGCGATATACCACTTTGAAGGCTTGATCAGTGTCCACCTGGTGTCCGCTTTCAATCAGATGAGCGAGAATAGCACTGTTGACCGATCGTGATTCTTCGTGCCCCAG
>JTDE01000889.1:172255-182499 GCA_014338405.1 Paragonimus skrjabini miyazakii
AAAATGTCAACAATCACATGAACCTCTTGTGAAGATGTCTATTCCAAAATAGCATCGCACATATGACAAATGAATTACTGCTGATTCAGCAGGACTTACGAACAAACGTCGAGTAATCTTCCTGACTACAAATGCGACAAAGACCGCTGTAAACTGAACAGCAAAATTAGGAGGAATCTGCGTAAGGATTGTTAGGTTTACTTTCCCGAGTAAGCCGAATAGATAGAAAGGACATTATTGTTAGCAAACAGTCGAGTGTTGGTATCCCTGATTCGTGGTTGAACTGGTCGTCGGCAAGGTGTTATCGAGACTATATGTGACAAAGATGGCTCATGAATTTACAGCTTGTCGCAGCGACTTGACTGATAGACTGATTACTTGGAGAAACAGTTCAACTGACCTGAACCAGCTCATTTGGCCGTGTGGTTAGCTGTGACGTTCCCGACGATCCTCCGTCGGAAATCGAAGAGGTTTTGCAACCTGGACTGTCGAAACGTAACAAAGACTCAGATCCGACTCATTATCCAGCACTTTTCAAAGATGGTGATGAAAGCTTGTTGTCTGAACTGATCACAATCCTCTGTTCCACATGAGAGACTGAAGAGATGCCTCATAACTGGTGTTCATCAACAGTCATTCCGATTTCCAGAAAAGGTGTCAGAATGTTATGTGACAATCACAAAGATATTAGCCTTGTCCAGATAGCATACAAAATGTTCACGGGTTTCGTAGTGCGGCTGATTCTTAAATACAGAGCGAACCAGATAAGAGGGGTACTGGCTGGTTTATTACCTGGTTGTGAGCCTATCGATCATATCTTCACATTGCGACAGGCACTGGAATATCAACACTTCTTTTATTTTTGAACCTAAATAATGCCTTTGATTCGGTTGCTCAACGCGCCTGCGAGAGCTATCTCCAGCACAAAGGAATCCTAATGAAGTGCTCTTATTTGTTGAAGTCGTTGTGTACCCACTCTGAGCGCAGTGTGCGTTTATGAGCGGCTATTTGGAGCGTCCTCCACGCCAAGTGGTGTTCGACAAGGATGTTCGGTCTCTTCTTCCCTATTTGATTGTGTGATGGATGACAATCTAGAAGGAGCATTTAGAGATTCGGAGAGTCTCGGAGTGAAGCTTTCACCAGGTCGTAGGCTGATCGATAATGAGTAAGCGGATGAAACTGTTTTACTTAGTTCTACGACAGCAAGCATGTAAACCGTGTTGAATGGGCTAAATGACAAGGCTGGTCTGTATGGTATGCAACTCCAAAGTGTAGTGTTGTTACAAGGTTGTAGTGGCACTGACCGCGTTTTTGTTATTACAGGTAGGCCACTGGAGACTGTCGATCGGTTCATCTATGCAGGTAGTGTCATCTCGTCACCTTGTAAAGATGGTGGTGATCATGAGGATAGCGAAAACACGCAATGCATTCGCCAACCTTTGTCACTTGTGGTTTCGCAAAAACGTCCATTCACCGATTAAAAACAGGATTTACAATGCATGTGTGCGCTCAGTTTTGCTTTATGGATCAGACCTGACTCATTCAAGTGAAAGGTGCGTATAGACTCCCGGGATTCGATCACTGTTTCCTCCGCCAGTTAGTCTGTATCAAGTAACGGGGTCGTTGGTTGATACAAAAGAGAAACTGATATAACATATGCAACTTACTTGTGCCTAATATACTCGCTGTCTCTTCGCCGACGGTGTGCTATGAGTACGTTGACCACCTACCAATCTGATACGGCCATTTCATTCGCAGCCGCGCTCAGTCCAAAGCCATGTAGTCAAGTCACCATGACCTATGACACCTATGGTACGTTTGCATAGTGCGCGTTTGAATTTGAGGCCCCGTAATTGTCATTCATTGCACCTTCGGACATCCATACGAATCGTATTAATCAGGACTATCTGGTTCAAAACCACGTCATCCCATAAGTAAAATCAATTACAACATGAAAGGCCTACTTAGATAGCAGCCTTGTACTACAGCTTCTGCACCTCATGACATCGTTGACCTGCTTTCACTTGCTCATACAATGGCTGCTTTGGGGTCCGCCAGTTTCCCATCCAACGGGGGGGTTCAAGCCAAAACTGCTAGGAGTAGATCTATATGACCTCATATCCGTCCGCGACTGCTTGCCGAATAATCTCATTGTTCGAAACCAGGTCCGCTCACTGAATATTCAAGACATGTCTTAGACGTTGCAGCGGCTCAGATATCGCACGTTCCGTTGGTTTACTTTTTAAGTTTCACTGTGATACACCAACGAGGGCAGCACCACCAAGCGGTAGACAGCCAGCTTGGTTTTCATCTTCAGACTGCTGTTTTTCTATGCAGGTCTTTCAAGACGTCAAAAAGCAGCGCTAGTTACTCTCACACAAGCCCGCAACTCGCGGTCTACGGACGGACTTATTGATAGACTGTTACCAAAGTAGCAAAAGGCTGTACGGCTATTTAACTATTTCAATTGATACGCATTCCAGGTGTGGGCACAACACATCCGCCCGGAGAAGGCTGAAAGAAAGAAAATGTCTCACATGTGTTGATATCCAAACCAAATGTGGATGCTGCGGTCGATTGTTGGGGTTTATCTCGGCTAAGCCCAAACAGCGCAGTGTCATCTGCGAACAGAAGCATGTTCATTGTTGGAGTACGTAGCCCGCTTTGGCGCCGAAATATCGAAGATCCACTAAGCGGCCATCCAGGCGCCATTATAACTCAACATCGTTCTCCGAGTTGCGAAGGGCAACTGTTAGTGTTGTGACCAAATATAAATTAAACAGGGTTGGGGCAAAGGTACATTCCTGCTTCACGCTGGCGACAATGTCAAGATCATCAGAGTTTGTTCCACCCGACTGCACCTTCGTCTTCATACTCATCTGTAACAGTCTGATTAGATTGACGAGATTACCTGGACATTCAAACTTACCGAACGCTGTCCACAACGTCCCATGGAATCAACATGCAGAGCATAACAAGGGCTGGTTGCGTTCACCTTATTTCTCCTAGATATGTCGAGCTGGAAACACCATGTCGTTCGAACTGCGAATCGTCCGAAACACACAGTGTTCCTCGGAAACCTTGCTCTTCACAACGTCTACATTGAGTCGATTCGGTTGTAACCTTGCTAACATCTTTCCAGGGCAGACTGATGCCCCGATAATTATCGGTGCTTTGCATGCTACCACTACTTATAAACAAAGGTACGATCAGGGCATCCATGAACTCTTGAAGGACTACCTCCTACTCCAAGATGGAGTGAGACAACGAGAACAGAGCACGTTTTAAAACTTGGTGGCCCTTCTTCTGAAGTTTTCCTGGCAAACAACGTTCGTTTGTAATCTTTCCGTTTCGCGGTTGTAATGACTTTTCGCACCTCTACCAAATCTGGGGCAAGGACAAATGAAGCTCTGACATTTGGTCGTGACAGGTTATTCACAGTTGATCAATCAATTATAACCGGCCGGTGTAGTAGGTTACAAAAGTACTTGCGCTAGACTTCCGCGATGACCTTCGGTTGACTGCGTGAAATCAAGAGTCCAGGTCAGCTGGTGTTCAGTAAACTGGGTGGATGGGCCAAAAACCGTCCTCAACAAACCATAAAACGATTTGCGTTGTCAGCGGTCAACGTAGCCTTGCATCAGCTCGCCTTGTTTTTTTTTCAGCAGTCGTCCTTGTTTCCGCGAAGCCACTTGGTGAAGTCAGGGCAAAAACCCCGAAACGTGGCTGTTTTGGTTTCATCATTCGAGCCCATTATGGAAAGAGCAAACGCTTCACCCTTTCTTCGTATCCGAGTGGAAATAACTTCGTTGTTGTCGTTTAATCAGTCCGGCCGTTCCTGGTGTTGAATACCGATCGTCTCGACGACTGCTACCGTGGTCGGTTTTATGAGATTTTAAATACTTTCAGTAGTGGATACGGGGACGTCTTTCGTATGAACGGCAACTACACTTTGAAAACACCGTTCCCGTCGTTGGGTTCTGAGATCCTTTAACATCCGGTTTTTGCCGATTGACAGATGGTCTACGGTAAACGGAGTTGCAAACATGAATGCACAGTATGGTTCTGATCAACCTATGCTTAGTGCCATATTCAGCCCCATCCATTACTCGCGTGATATGTACTTCACGAACGTCACGCTGTTGAACGACTACATAATCGATCAAATGGTGAGGACCGATTTATGGGTGAGTTCACGTCGTGATATCACCTAGATCCGACTGGAATTAGATAGTTGTGACAGCCAATCCGAGAGTAGCACATAGGTAAAGCAGACCACCACCATTCTTATTTACTGCACTAATGTCGTGGGTTCCAGGGATTCCCGGCCATGTTGTTGAGTTGCGTCCAGCTCCCGTGTTGAAGTCACTAATAACAAACAGTCAGCCACTCACTCGCATCAGACGGATTGTGTCGAACACTGTTGGGCTACAAACACTAAATATAGCAGACTTACCTCGGCCGAATCGTGAGCACATGGTTCAAGGGCTGATGCCGTGCGGCTCGCCTATCACCAAAGAATTGATGGGATTAGCGACTGCGAAACAAAAACAGTGCTCCCAAGCATCTTCCACCAAACAACCTATCCAGCAGAATATGTACCCGGCACCCACTTCCAGGTCTGCAAACCGTTTCATCCAAGGCTACGACATCGATGCCGCAGCGTGTCAGTTCCATAACGATAAGTGCGACGCCACATTCCAACCGCCTGGTGCTGCATCAATCCAGAAGTGTACACACATTCCACACACCGACGAATAATGCCTTGCGTGCACGGGCGTGTCTTGGGTTGATATGTGAGACATCCGATTGAGTCTGACTCATCAGCTTGACCTGTGGGACAAGGGAAATAGCTTTCTTGTAGGATCCCAGCCGAAGCCTCTGATTAAAAAGCATGACGTGCGAAGCAACGAAGCCAGTGACTCAAAAGTCCGACTCATCCGCGGGCTAACCCAGTCCTGGGACGCAGTGGATTGGACGTTGACAACGGACTCCAACTACTGCTGCACACAGTAGGTGTGTTGTAAGCCACATCATAATTTTGGATCTCACAGAATAAAACCCCAATAGACATGGTTAACAGTTAGGTTATCAGAATGCCTTTTTTGTTGGAATGCATCTCCTCTAACTCCCTTCTTCCGTATTTGAAAGACGGCAATGCCGCAGCCATAAATATAGTTCCGCTGTATACCCGTAGGATCGTCTCACTACCTAAGCACCCCTACGCAAGTAGTAGTGCGGCAGAAAACCTTACGAGCGTAATTGCTTTGTCATGCTACTTTCATTTAGTCTACCTGACACGACTGAACCGGAAAAGATCACATAAGATCAACATAACCATCTGGATCAAAAGAGTGCACAGGTCTGACTGCTACGCTTAGTTGGCAGAAAAAAAGTCGTAAAAAATATCCGTTCACTGTGATAAAGGCCAGCAGCAATTTGAATCAGTGCAATTATGGATAACACTGTTGACACTTTTAGCATAATGTTACAAAGAAACCTCTAGGTGAAAGTGGCAAATGTCTGTCAACCAAACAATACTATTCAAAACAATGTACACACAAGTTAATGAAAACATCAAAATTTGAATCAACTGTCATAAGCACTTAAGCTTAAACGACATGCCACATACTCACTATACATAGCCCGATTACTTCAGTATGAAGCCAAAGCAATGAGACGAAATATTGTCGAGTAAGAGAAACGAACACGGCGGCCTGCTCGATTGTAACAATGTGGTGTTTTATATTATTGTGAACGAAGTAATCAAAGATTATTACAACGTTACTGGAGATCAACTCACTCAACAATTAACAAAAACAGGAGTTAATTTCAACCCACTAGTTTAACTCATCATCATCATAGACACCAAAACATCAGGGGTTCATACTGATGCTTAACTGCCACACAACCATGAGGAAGAAAGCAAACCCTGTATAGGAAGAGAGACAGGAAGAAAATGAAGGGTACGAGAAATGACCTGATTACTAAAAATAACTATGTATATGCTCAAGCATTCGATATTAAGGTGCCTACACCTTGTGAACAAACAACCAAGCTGTAAGTGAAAATAAGTACTAGATTAAACATCAGATTCTGTTAAAAGAACTGATGAAATAGATAACCTATTGATTCGTGAATGTCGACATACGCGCCTTCAACCAACGAGCAACAATAAACTGTTAACAACATGTGAGTCGCGGACTTCAAAACAAACGCTCATTCATATCACCATCGCTGTCCTTAACCACGGCTGGAAATAAAAATAAACCAAGGAATAATGAACATAATAGGTTATCTAATAAAAAAAGCAAAGTTACCCTCGTTTGAAAAGAATAAGCTCCTTGGTAAGTTGTTCAACTCTTCTATGAAGGCTTCTCTGACACGAGTTGGATGCATTTAATTCAGTGCGCAGCCTTGAAACTTCTTGGCGATGACGTGTCGCTTCACGAGCAGCCTTCGATTTTTCCTCGAAAAGTTCATTCTCTAAATTATCCACCAGTGAGCGTATATCATGCGCAATAGGTGCTTGTGTATAGGAATCGTTTGCTAAATTGAACGGATGGACCTGAAGTATTGGTTGCGCCTGGAGACGAGAAATCTCTTGTGCCAGTTTTTTATTCTGCTCCTGAAGTCTCAGAACCCTCGTAAACAAAATGAGAGACCAGTTACGATGTAAAAAATGTTAATAACGAAAACCAACGAACGTATTTTTTATGGCAAGTTTGCAGCATTTAGAAATCGAATTGTATAAGTAACATAGATCACTATCCATTCGAACCTAAATTTAAACGCTGTTGCGCACACCCGTGGTCCAACAGTCTCCAATTTGTATGTGCTTTAAAATCACACGGCACTAAAAACCTTACGATGCACAGGTAAAAACCCTAGGTCTGTGCAGTAACTTACTTTGGGTTTTGAAATTCACCGGTTTAAAGAAGTTACAATAAGCTTCGCGGCCAAAAATCGAAGTATTCCATAGTTCGTCGTGGAAACCACTCGCTTATGTATATATGAACTTATTCAGCGAGACCAGACTGCCTTGGTAACTGCTGTGTGCATGCGCTTGTGGTTACTGATGTCGACACTTTGACCTGTATCAGCTTCTGAATTGTGATACATGTAAACCCACCGTCACTACCAGCGCTACATTAGTGGATCAAACTGATGCATACAACTATGAGCATGATAAGTTCTATGTTAAGGATAACATAGGGGAATACAGGAGTTACTTCCTGACACCCATATACCTAAAGTCAAACAAACGATCGAGTTGTATGTAAAAGCATAACGTTGTCAAATGATTTCAGTAGGTAGCTTATGAGATACAGCGGAAGGTACTTTGAAGATAAATGAGGCTAAAACTCCTCCCTTGCTTCTCTATTCGAGGTCTATCAAAAATAACAATGAGGAGACTACCAATCGAGGCAACATAGAAACATGCAAGTTTTGAGGAAAGAAATTAAGTTAAAAAGGTGCTACTTTGAGCCCAGAATTACTTATAAGATGAAAGTACTCACAACACAAACGGCAACGAAGAAAATTCAACGATTCGTCAGTCTCACTTAACCATCTTCTTCGTATTCCCACTTTTAGCTGGATGCCAAAGTACCCCGGGTGAAGTTTGATAATACAAAGACTGAACACTTGGTCATCATATCCATTTTGGTAGCTATAACACATCGTTTAGTACACGCACAGACAAAGTGATACTGTCGTTTTGTGATAGATGCGTGCAGTCTGGATACAACATTGAAAAAGGTGTTTCAGAAGCTGCTAGTCTTCGACTGAGAAACGTAGATTGCACAACAGTGAAGTCAAGCCTACCCACAGACAACTACGAAGAGTTGTCAGGTCAACCGAGAAGGAAGTCGTACAGGATCACAGGTGTTAACGTACGTGAAACCCGCTGTTGGCTAATTGGCATACGTCAAACTGTAGCACCAAAGAACTCAGGTTATTTTTTACGGGAAACAGAACAACCAGCCAGAAAGCAACCATACGGTGGCAAGTTTTTATTTTTTGTCCGCAGTTGGATATAGGCCTGGAAACCTGAGTTTGCGACTTATTTTCACGTGAAGAGCCTTCTATAGAAGGCCTTATAAGACCGTAGTCGGCGATGAACCCGGTGGAATATAGTCAGGTACTCTGGCAAGAGAAAACTGTAACAATGAGATACCACGCTTGTTACACTATTCGACTGCAATATAGCTAACGGCATGAACATAACTCAAAACAAAGCTAGCAGGTGCGATAAACCAAAAACGATTATAAACAACAAACATTACCAACTATAACAATGCGATAACCGGCTAGTTAGAAAAATTCAGTCAAGACGTCGTTCGGCCAACCAAATAACTACAACGTGGGTAATACAAACTCACTCTGCCGTCTGATCAGTACCCGATCTAGCGCGGGGACTTGACGGACACATCTGAAGTTGTGTAGCTTATCACAGTAAATAGGTACCTTTCCGTTGAATTTAATGCCACATAGCTCAAGCCTCAGTTCTTGAATCATATTGTTCAGTTGAACTGGAGAAAGAGGCCCTACATAATTCAAAGGAAGCGGGTAATGAATTTTGTCAAATTCGGTAACATATGTAAGAATCAAAAAACGTTTATCTCGGTTAAAAGGTAAGCTTTCATTGAAGGGGGTTCCATTTGATTTATTTCTACGGAGAATCTCTAAGTCCCCATAGGAAACGACATCTAAATGAAGGGTCTCCGAAGACTAAAAACATACACGTAGATGATCATGCATTTGAATTTGAACAAAGTGACCAACTTGAGTTAAAGCATTTTGCAGCATGCAAACGAAAATTTGAAACCGCTTAAAACTCCCTGTTTTACGGGTCAACTCCTCAATATCTATACGAAAATAAACTGAAATGTTCACACGTACAGTCAGAGGAAAGTTGTGCATGCCACTCTTCTTCCGTATTTTTATCCCTCAATTCCAGGTGTAAACAATGAAAATCTTTAAGAAAGGACTGCACTGCGAAGTGAATACCACGGAATTCTTTTGTGACCGAAACATAAGGCAAAAAACTCAGATCCATCTGCGGTGCGATACAATAAAGTGCCGGTGTAATATTTCTAATAATCGACGTATTCAAACAATCTCGTTGGAATCACCGGCTTTCTGCGGAGCTGGGATTATACTACTCGTGCAGTATCTTCGCCTCGAGGTATCTCGGCTAGAGTTGGTAATACGAGGTTTGTGGCCTCACAACAAATTCTATTCCTGATTTTGACGGGTAACTCGAAATTTCATTCAAATTTTCACGCTGTTATTGTCTACGCATTTTTTTGCTCTATTGGTGTCCTGTGCATCAAAAATTGCTTTCGATTGATGTTATTTGTTACCGAATAACATACCTACTCATTACATATTGAAACCTTTAGGTTGCATTTTATCCGTTACTGTATGTTTTATATTGTGTATCTCTTGTTTCTGCTGACAATGACGCAAGTCAGATGTAACAGTGCTGGGACTCAATTGACTGAGGCAGCGATCATTTGCGGCCGTCATGGACGCAAAATGTCCGTGCAAAACGGTTTGCAGGGTCACCAATGTCAGAGGTGTTATCGCTTCAAGTGCACTGGCCTCAACGAACACCAGTATATAATCAACTTTCTTTTTCTGTTTCAAATTTCATCTGCATGAGCTGCAGGTTCGATGAAAGTCAAGGCGCCGCTTTGCCGTTGAGTAGTCATGCACGCGTTAAGAAAAATGTAGTGACGCAGAAAACCTCCAACAATATATCCTTCTGTTTCTTCTATGGGCAATAGGATGGAGGAATACCAGCGGACACTGACCGAAGTGAAGCTGGAACTCCAGTCACTAAATGTTTACATAGCGCTTATCCTCTCTGGTGTCGTGGTTACCAAGAAGGCAGTTGCCCTGTTAACAGCACATATAGAGGGGGCAGTGGCGACTATGAAAGAAAAAGCTCTCAGAGAAAAGAGAGTCGTTTTATGGGGCCGCTTCCCCACAACATCCTCTTCAACCGAACGCACTAAGTCAGTCTTAGCTCCTTCGTTCTCGCCGAACGTTACAAATCTCGTACTCGCGAGCGGGCTACTCGCCAAAACTACCAAAAAATCACTTGGCCTTCTGGTAACCTTGACAGCCATGCTGAGCCCGAGACAGTGGTGGAAAAGTCGAAGGCTCTGAAATCCACCAACTTCCACCTGGAAGGCGTTTCTTTCGATCGCTGTCGACAAGAGAGGGTGAGACGC